>JAOTQR010077742.1:0-44448 GCA_025774065.1 Solanum ossicruentum | reverse complement strand
TATATACCCTCGACCCTCTTAAGCATTTAGACTCACATATCGCCCATTAACACAAGATTCAAGAACTTTCAAGAATTGATGCTATTTTATCAAACCATAACATGATTCATTTACATAGCATTAGTACATGCAAAATGTGGGGGTGTTACATATAGCGAGGGCATAACATCATCCTATGGTGACACATAACTTTGTAACTTGGGGACTCGCTTCTAGTCCACTCGATGCTAAATCTAATCCCACAGAATATTTAAGATAATCATAACTTTAATAACTTGCAACAATATAGAGGAAATGGTACGAGTAGCTCATAACATCATTGACCTCAAGTGTTGATCCCAACTTCAATCATAAGAATAGATCATCATCAACTTTACCCTTGCATCAATATCAACATTAAGGGGCTCACAAGAGGTAAAATCTTTAAGAAAGGGCTCAAACCCAACTTTACAACATCATCAACATTTCCATGAATTAGACACATCTTAAAATCATCATGAAGTTTTTCAACTCATAAGACATGCATTGGACCTCTAATTCCTCAAGAAATCACAACTAGATATTTTATCAAATACTTGGCGGGTGTGTAGTGTTAGTGTAAAATCATACAATTCAGGAGTGAAAATATGCAAGTAAATCCCATGTAAAACCATTAATTAATACTTTGTAACACCCTCAAGAAACATGCATCAATTCCCTTCATCAAATCAAAAATTAGATCCAAAATTTAGAGCTCAAAACATGCTAAACAACCATACTTCTATGAACTCAAATCACTGTGCAGTAAATTTCTTAATATACAAAAACCACATGTTAAATCAACTCTAAATCATGCAATTTAAGTGGAAAAGAGGATTGGGTACCATGGGTGAAAAGACCCAATGATTGAAACCCACATACCTTGACATTGGAGAATTTCTTGAAGAGGACTTTAATGGAGACTTGATGATTGAAGGACATCCTTAGATCCAGATGAGGGTTTTAGGACTTTAATCTTGAGAGGAAAATTAGTCTAAGTGTTTGAGTGAGTATTGAGGAAGATATGAGGGTGAAATAAGGCTAAGTATAGGTATTTTCAAGTATGGATACCCTTTGGCCCAAGACTTGAAAGTTTTGCACCGAGACAAAAAAATCAGGACCAAAAAATATTTCTCCGCATCGCAAAAGTGACGTGGATTACTCAGTGGAATTTGCATTTTTGCACATTTAAGTTCTACAAAAATAGGCATAAATTCTTCATCCGAACTCGGAATAAGTTGAAACCAAGTGCGTTGAAAAGCTAATTCAAATAGCTTTAATTTGGTAGGTCATAAGCCACCCATTTCTTTGTTTGCTAAGAGATATGACCCTTAAAACTTGACCCTCCTGAATCGCATTTTGTGATTTTCAGATTTTGATACAGTTGCTTTAAAATTCGGGTAGACCGATTTCTCAATCAATTTTTCCCCTTGAATAAGAATATGAAGTCAAATTTTGAAATGACGAATGGATTTTTAGGTAATAGGAAATTAAGATTCTGGGCATTTTCGAGGCACATTTTTGGGCACTTTTTGGGTCATTTCACTATGAGTCGTAGGTCACCTTACGAGTCATACCTGTGCCTCGTACCTGTAAATCTGCATCTGGTTCAGTGAACTTTTTCTGTGTCTTCTTCTTTTTGTTTTTGTTACTTCTTTTGTTTGTTTCTTTGTGATTTTTGATTGTTTAGACATAATGGTGCTCATTTGTGGTATAGGGTGTGATTTTCAGGCACAATGCCTCCTAAGGAGAAAAATGCTATTCAGGCCTTTCGCGGGAAGTTGGTAGATGAAGCCTCTGATACCGAATAATTAGAGGGATCTTAATAGGTTCGTACAGTCAGGATTGACCCCGAGGCAACTATGCCTCAAACTAGACCCAGAGCTGCATAGACCCTGATGGAAATTACTAGTTCCTCCCAGTTTGACGAGGAGGGCAATGGAGATGGGTCAGGTAGCAGCCCTTCACACTGGGAGATAGGTTCACATGAGGCATCCCAGACCTTACATGATGCTGCAGAGTTACAATCCCCGGCCAACCCATCTATTTCCTCTACTGATCCCAGAAATGTCAGATGGGGGAATTGAGGGAATGAATGAAATGACCCCAAAAAGTGCCCAAAAATATGCCTCGTCAGTGGACGAAATCATAATTTTCATATATCTCAAAATTTGTGAGCGATATCAAAAATTCGACTTTATATTCTTAATCAGGGGGTCAAATTGAGTGCAGAATGGGTCTAACCCTCATTTTAGAGAAAATGAATCGCAATTTCATTTTTCCAAATTGTAAAATCTAATAAGCTATTTGCATCCCTGGCGCGATGCGCCAAGGGCGTGCCACAGTGTATTTTCTATCCAGTTTGTCTATCTCAGTCCAAGACTTTTGGGTCTTGGGCCTAAGTGTTCCCATACATGAAAATACATATACTTAGCCATATTTCACCCTCATATCATACTAAACATTCCCCAAAACGCAGTCAAGCACTCAGATAAATATTTCACCCAAAATTTCAAGTCCCAAAACTCATTCGAATCATAAGGATTTCATTTAAGCTTCAAGTCTCCATTTCCAATCTTTATCAAGGATTCTCCATAGTCAAGGTATGTGGGTTACCATTGTGTTCTTTCACCCATAGTGCCTAAACTCCTTTTTTACCTAAATTGTATGATTTCAAGTTGATTTACTTATGGGTCTTACTTATTATGAATTAGACTATGAATTATGTTTGGATTTCATGAAATTATGACTGTTTAGCATGTTGTGAGCTACGAATCTAAAACCAATTATGGGATTTGGTAAAGGGTTTTGATGTATATTTCTTGAGGGTGTTACGAAATGTTGATGAACGATTTTACTTTGAATTTTTTTGCATGATTTCATCCCTAAATTGCATGGTTTTACACTATCACTACACACCTGCCAAGTATTTGATAAAATTTGGTTATGATTTCTTGAGGAATTGAAGGCCCAATGTATGTCTTATGAGTTGAATGACTTTATGATGATGAAAGAAATATATGCATATGATATTTTCCTATATCATGTTGGGAATTGACCTGCCCCACTCGGGGGGTTGTGAGCCAAGCTAACCATGTCGAGGGGTTTATACCTTGATAACCATGTCGAGGGGTTTGTACCTTGATAATTGGGTTGAGGGATTAGTACCTCAATCACCATGGGTGGTAGGGTGATATGATTCACTAACCAATTGAGGGGTTGGTACCTCAATCACCATGGGTAGTAGGGTGAGACGATCCACCAACCAATTGAGGGGTTGGTACCTCAATAGACTATGAAATCTATAATGTTGGTCTCTTCTTACACATGTATTATGTTCTATGTAAGCCTGATTTACTTCAACCAACTTCCATGCATGCCATATTACTACATGCTTATTCAATGCCTATGTTATCCATTTCGATTATATTGGTTATCTCTTGTTGCATTGCATCCTACATATTTAGTACATTTAAACATACTAATGTATACTTTATGCCTACATGATGTTACCATGTAGGAACCATAGCCCCACTTGAGCATCTTCCTCCATGTGGCTAGTATGATTTCTCTCAAGCTATTGGTGAGTCCTCCATTCCGGGGACAATGTCTATGATCTCATACTATGTACTAAAATATCTTTCTTTTATGCACGTATTGACTATAAGGGTGAGCCCGGTTGCTTGTCTTGGCCCCCGTTCCTATCTAAGTTTTAGAAGTGTTGTTGGACATATTATGTATTGAGACTTGACTCTATTGTTTTGATGTTTATGTTATGAAAGTTTCCTTTCAACCCCTGTGCCCTTATTTCCAATCTAATTATGTTGTTTAATTACTTCCACGACCAATGATGTGTAATGATATGTTAAGAGACTTGCTTGGGGTCCCTATCGGTTCCCTATCACCATGTCAAATCTAGGCCCTAGGCTTGGGTCTTGACAAACTTTGTATTAGAGCACTAAGTTGATAATGGTCCTCAGCATCCAACATACCACATCAATTAAAGTCCTATTCATCATCGTGTTGTTCACCACAATTATGAGTAGGAGACTGTAAGACATTTTAGGAAATGTTTTCCTTCTTCTTGATATATATAGTGCTATAGAAGTTAAGTGAGTTTTCTCTCTAATGAATGTTCGTTGTCATATTTAGATCATGCCTAACACAAGAGGAAGGAGAACTCACACTCCCGAGGAACAACTGGCTCATGGTGAGCTCTGGGATGCTCTTAGTATAGCTCAAGCTATGGCCAATCAAGTTAATCAAGGGGCCCAAGCCCCTCATGCTCCTACCCTGGAATCTAGGGTGAGAGAATTCATGAGGATGAACCCACCAGACTTCTATGGGTCTAAGGTAGATGAGGACCCACAAGAGTTCATTGATGAGGTCTACAAGGTATTGGTTATCATGGGTATTAGATTAGAAGAGAAAACGGAGTTGGCAGCCTACCAACTCAAAGGGGTGGCCCAAATATGGTTTAATAAATGGAAGGAGGAGAAGAGAATCAATAATGTGGTGCTTTGGGAGGAGTTCAAGGCGGCTTTTCTTAATTGGTTCTTCCCTCTTGAGTTTAGGAGGCCAAGATGGTGGAGTTTATAAATTTGAAACAAGGGTCTGTGAGTGTGAGGGAGTATGCTTTCAAGTTCACTCAACTCTCTAAATATGCTCCCCATTTTGTTGCTGACCCAAGGTTTAGAATGAACAAGTTCATGATAGGTGTATCCAATTTGGTGAGTGAGGAATGCTAGTCCGCTATGTTGATTGGTTATATGGATTTGTCCCATTTGATGACCTATGCTGAACAAATAGAGGAGGAAAAGTTGAGGATGAGGAGGAGTAATGAGGCCAAGAGGGCCTGTTTTGAGGGACAATTCCAAAGTCAAAAGGCTGGCCGGTTCCATCAAGGCCAAATGTCTTCTTATGCTTCTAATAGGGGGTTTGCTAATGACTTCCCAAGGGCCCAAGGTATTGGTGGTGTGGTTCCTAATAATATCTGCTCAAAATGTTGTAAGGGTCATGGGGGCCCATGTTTGAAAGACACAAATGCATGTTATGGATGTAGGGAAGTGGGGCACAAAAATATTGATTGTCCTCGTAACCATAACAAGGGTAAGGAGGTTCGTCCACAAGGTACAAATGCGCTTCCTTTGTGGAGAGGTGGTTAACAAGGTGGTGCCCTAAGGCACAATTGATTCTATGCAATCCAAGGGAGGCAAAGGGTTGAGGAGGTCTCGGATGTTATTACCGGTATGTTAAAAGTCTTTGATTTTGATGTGTATGCGTTGATTGATCCATGTGTCACTCTTTCCTTTATTACCCCTTTTGTTGCCAAAAAGTTTCATGTTGAGCCTGAATTGTTGTGTGAGTTATATGAGGTGTCTACTCCTATTGGTGAATCTATTATTGCTAGAAAGGTCTATAGAATTTGTCCCATTTGCATCTTGTATAAAATATTGCCTTGTGATCTTGTTGAGTTGGATATGGTTGATTTTGATGTCATTATTGGGATGGATTGGTTGCATGCATACTATGCCTCTATTGATGGTAGAACCCGTAGGGTCAAATTCCAATTCCCAAATAAATCCGTTGTTGAATGGGAGGATCATGATGTGGTGGTCAAGGGTAGGTTTATCTCTGCATTAAAGCCCAAAAGTTGATCTCTAAGGGTTGTCTTCATCATCTTGTGAGGGTTAAGAATGTTGAATCCAAAGTCCTTCCCATATAGTCGGTTCCGGTGGTAAATAAGTTTCCTGTTGTCTTTCCAAATGACCTTTCCAGTGTTCCTCCTAAAAGGGAAATAGATTTTTGTATAGACCACCTTCCCGATACCCAACCTACTTCTACTCCCCCTTACTATATGGCCCGGAGGAGTCAAAGGTGTTGAAGGAGCAATTGAGAGACTTGTTGGAGAAGGGTTTTATTAGGCCTATCCTATCACCTTGGGGTGCACTAGTGTTGTTTGTGAAGAAGAAGGATGGGTCTCTTAGAATGTGTATCGACTACTGACAACTTAATAGGGGCACCATCAAGAATAAATATTCTATACCAAAAATTGATGATTTGTTTGACCAACTTCAAGGGGCTAGTCACTTCTCTAAGATTGATCTTTGGTCCAGGTATCATCAAGTAAAGATGAGAAAGTTTGATATTCCTAAGATGGCCTTCCAGACTAGATATAGGCAATATGAATTTGTTGTGATGTCTTTTCGGTTGACCAATGTACCGGCTATCTTCATGGATCTTATGAATAGTGTCTTCAAACCCTACCTTGATTTGTTTGTGGTGGTCTTTATTGATTATACTTTGATCTATTCTTATAGTGAGGAGGAGCAAGTGGCTCATTTTAAGGTAGTGCTACAAAGATTGAGGAAAGAGAAGTTGTATGCTAAATATGAGAAGTATGAATTTTAGCTGAAAAAGGTTGCCTTTGCAAGTCATGTGGTGTCGCAGGATGGTATTAAGTGGGATACTATAAAGATGGATGTGATTAGAAATTGGCCTAGACCATTGACCCCATCGGATATTAAGAGCTTCTTGGGCTTAGTGGGTTACTACCGAAGGTTCAGAATGGGTTCTCTTCTATTGCTTCTCCTATGACCAAATTGACTCAAAAGAAAGCCAAATTTGCATGGACCGATGAGTTTGAAAAGATTTTCCAAACATTGAAAGATAAGCATGTGTCTACTCCTATATTGTCAATACTGGAAGGGCTAGAAGCATTTGTTGTATACTGTGATGCTTCAAGGGTTGGTTTGGGGTGTATGTTGATGCAAATTGGTAAGGTGATGGCATATGCTTTTAGACAACTCAAAGTACATGAGAAGAATTATCCTACCCATGATCTTGAGCTAGCTGTCGTGGTCTTTGCTTTGAAAATTTGGCATCACTATTTGTATGAGGTGCATGTTAATGTGTTTACCGATTATAGGAGTCTCCAATATGTCTTCACTCAAAAAGATCTCAACTTGAGACAAAGAAGGTGGTTAGAACTTCTTAAGGACTATAACATGAGTGTGCATTATCATCCCGGTAAGGCTAATGTGGTGGCCAATGTGTTGAGTAGAGTGTCCATGGGTAGCCTAGCACATGGTGATAATGGTGGCAAAGGGGTGGCTAGGGAGGTCCATTGGTTGACTAGATTAGGGGTTTGGCTGGAAGAGGTGGATAATGGGGGTGTTGTGGTAGTTGATGGCTCTAAATCTTCATTGGTTTCGGAGGTGAAAGCTAAGCAAGATCTTGACCTTGCTTTGTTATAATTGAAGGCATTTGTAAAGGGTAGTAAGGTAGAGGTTTACTCCCAAGGGGGAGATGGTGTCCTTAGATACAAGCTAGGTTATGTGTGCCTTGTGTTGATGGCTTAAGAGAAAAGATTCTTGACGAGGCTCATTGTTTTTCCTATTCTATTCACCCCGGTTCTACTAAGATGTATAAAGATTTGAGAGATGTGTATTGGTGGGGAGGTATGAAGAGGGACATTGCCAAATATGTATCCATTTGTCATAGTTGCCAACAAGTCAAAGCTGAGAACCAAAGGTCGGGTGGCCTAGCACAAGACATAGAGATTCCTACTTGGAAGTGGGAAGAGATTAATATGGATTTTGTGGTTGGGTTACCCAAGACTAGAAAAGGTTTTGATTCCATTTGGGTTGTGGTTGATAGGATGACAAAATTCTGCCGATTAAGACCACATATGGGGCTGAAGATTATGCTAGCTTGTACATTCATGACTTGGTGAGGTTGCATGGGATTCCTTTGTCCATTATATCGGATTGTGGTGCTCAATTTACTTCACATTTTTGGAGGTCTTTTCAAAGAGGTCTTGGTACAAGAGTTAAACTTAGTACAATCTTTCACCCTCAAATGGATGGCCAAGCCAAAAGAACTATCCAAACTCTTGAGGATATGCTTAAGGCTTATATTTTGGAGTTCAAGGGTAGTTGGGATGATCACCTTCCATTCATTGAGTTGGCCTATAATAATAGCTATCATTCTAGCATTGGTATGACTCCTTTTGAGGCCCTCTATGGTAGATGTTGTAGATCACTGGTTAGGTGGTTTGAAGTGGGAGAAATGGCTTTGTTGGGTCCATATCTGGTTATGGATGCTATGGAGAAGGTAAGGTTGATTGGAGAAAGGTTGAGAACAGCCCAAAGTCACCAAAAGTCCTATGCTGATGTGAGGAGAAGGGAACTTGAATTTAAAGTTGGTGATTGGGTTTATTTGAAGGTGTCATCCATGAAGGGTATGGTTCATTTTGGTAAGAAGGGTAAATTAAGTCCAAGATTTATGGGTCCCTATAGGGTGATGAGAGGATTGTAAGGTGGCTTATGAGTTGGAGTTGCCTAGTGAAACATAATTGGTTCATCCGGTCTTTCATGTGTCTATGTTGAGGAAGTATGGGGGTGATCTGAATGCCATTGTCCCATTGGATGTTGTGGGTGTGGTTGAACATATCTTGACATATGAAAAGGTTCTAGTAGATATCTTGGATAGACGAGTGAAGAGGTTGAGGAACAAGGATGTCACTTCCATTAAGGTCCTTTGGAGGAATCAACAAGTCAAAAGTGCTACATGGGAGGCCAAAGCGGATATGGAAAAAAGATATCCCTATCTTTTCTATTCTACTCAAGCCTATAACACTATTTCTAAGCCTTTCTATGTGATTTCATGTCTCATGTTTCAGCCCCTAAGTCATTTGCTTGCATTTATGTTTATATGATAAAGTTCATGGTGATTTTTACACTTATGTTGAGATTTTGAAAATGGTGTTTTGAGTGTGTTGATGCATTTATGTTGGGGCTAATTTCTTCATGATTACTCTTCTTATGTATGCTTCTTTAATATTCGGGATGAATGTTCCCGGGGGGAGATATTGAAACGACCCCAAAAAGTGCCCGTAAAATGTGCCTCGAAAGTGCTCAAAATTGTAATTTCATATATCTCAAAATCCGTGTGTGATATCAAAAATTTGATTTCATATTCTTGATCAAGGGGCTAAATCTGGTGGGAAATGGGTCTAACCCCGATTTTAGAGTAAGCAAATCACAATTTCATTTATCCAAATTGCAAATTCCACTAAGGGGCACAATGCGTTAAGGGCGCACCACAATGTATTTTCTATCTAGTTTTTCTATCTCGGCCCAAGACTTTTAGGTCTTGGGCCTAAGTGTTCCCGTATGTGAAAATAACTGTACTTAGCCATATTTCACCCTCATATCATACTAAACAATCCCCAATACTCACTCAAACACTTAGACAAATATTTTACCTTAAATTTCATGTCCCATAACTCATCTGGATCTTAAGGATTTCATTCAAGCTTCAAGTCTCCATTTCCAATCTTCATTAAGAACTCTCTAAAGTAAAGGTATGTGGGTTTCAACCATTGGGTTCTTTAACCCATGTTGCCCAAGCTCCTTTTTTACCTAAATTGCATGATTTCAAGTCGATATACATATGGGTCTTATTATGAATTAGACTATGAACTATGTTGGGGTTTCATGAAATTGTGACCGTTTTATCATGTTTAGAGCTACAAATCTAGACCCATTGCAGGATTTGATGAAGGGTTTTGATGTATATTGCTTAAGGGTGTTACCAAGTGCTGATGGATAGTTTTATATTTAATTTTCTTGCATAATTTCATCCCTAAATTGCATGATTTTACACTAGCACTATACACTGGCCAAGTGCTTGATAAAATGTCCGGTAATGGTTTCTAGAGGAATTGAAGACCCAATGCATATCTTATGAGTTGAATGACTTTATGATGAAGAAAGGAATGTATGTATATCATATTCTCCTATATTATGTTAGGAATTGACCATGCCCCACTCGGGGGGTTGTGAGCCCGAGTAACCATGTCAAGGGTTTTATACCTTTATAACTATGTCGAGGGGTTTGTACCGTTAAAACCAGGTTGAGGGGTTGGCATCTCAATGACCACAGGTTGTAGGGTGAGACGCTCCACCAATCAATTGAGGGGTTGGTACCTCAATCACCATGGGTGGTAGAGTGAGATGATCCACCAACCAATTGAGGGGTCGGTACCTCAGTAAACTATGAATTCTATAATAATGGTCTCTTCTAGCATATGTATTATGTTCTATGTAAGCATGATTTACTTCAAGCATCTTCCATGTGTGCCATATTACTATATGATTATTCATTGCCCATGTTATGTATTTCGATTATGTTGCTTTTCTCTTGTTGCATTGCATCCTACATACTTACTACATTCAAATGTACTAACGTATACTCTATGCCTACATGATGTCAATGAAGGAACTGGAGTCCTACCAGAGCATCTTCCTCCACATGGCTAGTATGATTTTTCTCAAGCTAGTTGGTGAGTCCTCAATTCCAGGAACAATGTCAATGATCTCATGCTATATACTAAAACTATCTTTCTTTTATGTATGTATTGACTTTGAGGGTGAGCCCGATTGCTTGTCTTGGCCCTCCTTCCTATCTAAATTTTGGATGTGTTGTTGGACATGTTATGTATTGAGCCTTGACTCTGTTGTTTTGACATTTATGTTATGAAAGTTTCCATTTTGCCCTTTTTCCCTTATTTCTAATCTAATTATATTGTTTATTTGCTTCCGTGACCAATGATGTGTAATGATATGTTAAGAGGCTTGCTTGGGGTCCTTTTGGGTTCCCCATTCGCCATATCATATCTAGGCCTAGGCTTGGGTTGTGACAATGAACGTTATCTATGACAAGCGATTGGAGCAAAAGGGACAGGGAAAGCCTATCTAGCAATTTCATGATGAGTCGAGGCTTACTGATTTGGGGCTGAGTAGGGTGCTAGACTTGGAAGTAGAGATTGACCATCATGGATTGAAGTGGCTATTACAGAGGTTGGGCAAGTATTCCCCATATCCATTTCGAGAGTTCTACACCACTTATACTGCTACTATATTTCAGAGATCTTCCCAAGGGGAGGAAAGCCATGGAGTAGCCTAGGTTGCGAGAAGTCTTAGTCTGGGGTCAACTGGTCGATATTTTGGAGGAGACCATCAGGAGGGTTCATTTTGGGCTGACTTACAAACCATGCTCCACCGTAGAGTATGATAATAAGATCGAAAGATGAGGCGAGCAGTGAGTAAGAAGTACATGGACTTGAAAACTGAGCTCCTCAGGTGGATAGCTAGCCAGATCTGTGAAGGTGGTGACAAGCCTGCATGGGTCACAAACCACGCCACGTCGATAGTGAAGTCTCACCTATCCTTCCCAACCAAATTCTTGTGGTCCATTATCCGATGGAACATTAGGCCTATATTTATAGATAATTTGATCACTCTTGAGCGGGCGGTGCTACTAGCCAGTATCTTACTTGGCTATGAGATTGACTGGGCTCAGGTATGGCTGAGAAGACTCACGGTTTGCTATCCGGACTAACACCTCATTGCCATTCCCTATCTTGATATACAGATGATGCAATGAGGCCAAAGTGTGTGTCTTTCTCCACCTTGACCCACATGTAGAGACCATGCCCACTAAGGATCCTAGACTGACTAAAGCTGATGAAAACCCTGTGACCTTATCGAAAGCAGCTTCTCCTGCTATTCCAGACCCATTTCCTCCAGAGCCACATACTCAGGAGTCGACAATAGTTCCTACCACCATCTCCAGTCCAGTTGCACCAGAGCAGCCTCCAGCTGTTGATACATTGGCGATGCCATCTTCAGATACACCTACACCAGCACCCTCTACTACTCAGGTTGCTTCCGCAGACTATCCGCTTGTGTCTACTTTTGCTTTTCAGGCTCCGGTGCAAAGGTTAGGAAAGACAGAGCTCCAACTAAGCAGATTGATGAGCCATATCAAGCTATGGGTTCGTCAGATGGTCCACGACTTCGAGGACAGGGTTAAAGCATTCACTATTGATACCATAGATCGGAGAGTTGCTGCGATGGATGCTCAGGTCAACATCTTCGAGGATCGGTTCCAGAGAAGGCTTGAGGGTGCATAACCTGCTGACATGGCTACCATGAAGGATGAGTTGGCCAAGTTCAAGGCCAATTTGATGAAAATGTAGTGGCCCCGATAATAGTGCCAGAGGAGGCACCAGAGGGTGATGATGTGATTGACTTATTTGATGATTGCCTGCATGCCTACAGGAAGAGGCCCCCAAAAGAGACCAAGATGGTTGATGAGATAGCAGAGCTGGAGGTGCGGATTAGTGATGAGATGGTGCGAGAGTCCTTAGCTAGAGGGGAGATAAGGATGATTCGGGAGCAGCAGATATTGTAAGGAGCCGGTAGCTTAGGTACAATTGTAGGCCAGACTACCGAGGAAGATAGCGAGTCCCAGGACCTGATGGATGCTAGTTCCTGAGCACCATATGTTTGCTGTCCCCCCCCTCCCCCCCCCCCCATGCTTCTTATGTCTTGATAATTTGTTCCTATTCAGACACTATTTTTACTATATTTTTGGATACTTTGGGATGTGTTACTTTGGATGTTTGGTTTTATTTTGGATGATTGATTTTACTGTTGTTTTTTATTACACACACACACACACATATCTATCTACTTTGAGGACAAAGTATCTTCTTTTTGGTGGGGTGTGAGAAGTTATGGACTAGGGTGAAGTCTGAGTAACCTTTAGCCCATAACTTTCCTATTTTCGATCGTAAAGTTTTCTTGCCATGTTTCTTTTTTCCCTGTGGATGAGTTTACTTTCTGTTGAACCAGCATGTTTAGGTGATATAGATAATTTGTAGATATATAGTTATTATTACTTTTGGCATGTGCATGATCTTGAATGGTTTTATGAATGTTTTTAAAAATTGGGCACCCTCAAAGTTTTTGGGATTGTTGGTTACCATTGTAATCTTGCATATGATTGATTTGGCAATGTTTGTTCTGATGAAGAGAAGCAAGTTGATGCTTGAAGCATGACCTGTGAGTCAATGTTGATTGTGTATGCAATGTCATGTGTGTGATCTTATTTTGTCATATTTATACATTGTGTACTGATTCAAAATTTGCCTTATTACTCTAAGATTGGATTAAAGTTGTGGTTGACTAGGAAAGGATCCTAGGCCATTGTTCTTTAGGTTAGTCCCCTTGTGCCTAAATTTCCTATCAAATGTAGTGGTTTAACCCTTGTTCCAAATGTTTGAGCTTTACATGTACCTGTTCTTTCTTGACACCTAGCTAAGATAGCCTTATTTTGTGAAATACCTTGATATTGGCCCTGCTCAATCCTTGAACATGTGAACCTTGATGGAGGCAAAAAGCCTAAGTTGAGGGTGGCTACAAAAAGTGACCCTGATTTAAGGAATGGATATTGTGTACTTCACCTTAGGCTAAAAGCCTAAGTTGAGGGTGGCTTATGTTGTGGTAAAGTAATGAAAATGAGGTGATTAGTGGGAAAGAAAGAAAGAAGATAAAATCAGGTGCTGGGTGAGAGAAAAAGAAAGAAAAATTGTCTTTAATTGAAAAGAGTAGCAAAATTAGTTTGAAAGCCCCATGAGCATGCGTTACAAGCCTATAAAATCCTGAAGCGATCCTAATCAATCTAGGTAACAGTCCCAACGTATGAGTATATGGGCAAGCCTATGGTGTTGGTTATCATGTATGAATCTCATTTGCGAAAGTGAGGATGCTTGCACAGTCCCTGAACTTCGATTACTTTTTGAGTGAAATGGAGGGACTTCTTTTCTGTGAGGGCATTTGCATGACATGATTGGCATATGACTTGTTTGGTGATTGTAAATTGTTGATACTCCTTTGCTTGTCATAGTTGGATTATCAGTTGCATCAATATGTCTTGGTTTGCTTGGTGGCTATTCAATTTGGTTTTGAAAATGAGAATTGGGTACCTAAGTTGGAATTGAGTGATGTATATGCCATTAGGATAGTAGCTATGTGTTTCTCATTATCTACTTATATCGAGTCGTCGCTTGAGGACAAGCAACATTCTAAGTTGAGGGGGTTGATGTGCTGTCAAAGTACAACATATTCGATTCCTATAACAAAGGATTTTGCAAGTTCTTAATGTGACTCTTTATGGTTTTTATGTATTTTTGTGTTGTTCTTGCAGAAAATACAGGTTGGTATGATTTGGGAGAAAATTGCAGATTTTGATGAAGTTCAGGACATACGAGCCACCCTATGAGTTATTGCCCAAGCTACGACTTGTAGTGTTCCCTTGTAGCAAGAAACAATATTAAAAAATTATGAGTTTTCAAAGTGAAGGTCGGCTATACGAGGCTAACATACGAGTCATATGTCTAACAACGACTCATAAGAGGGGGCCTCGTAGCCAGAAATAGTGTTGCAAAAATTCGTACCAAGAACTGCAACTAAGGACTATGAGAAGACACTATGAGTCATAGAACACACCACGACTCATAACGATGGATCATAGTAGTCAAGTCCAAAATTCCAAGTGCTGACTACGAAAGCCTGATTACAACTCATATATCCCCTTACGAGTCGTAACTGCAAACCGTATCTACTGCCAACTGTATTTTCTATTTTATTTTTAGGGTCTTTTTGTAAATAGTATAAATAGTAAATACTAGGTTTTTTGAAGAGGGATTTGACACTTTACAGATTCTACAACAACTTTGAATATTCTTAGAGAATATTTTTAGGGTTTAGTGTAGATTTTAGTATTTCAATTATGAAGACCCATTTTGAGGGACTTGAACTCACTTTTACTCAACATTCATTAATCCAAGCTTGTGGTTACAACATCAAGGTGGTTTTCTTCATCATTTTTCTTAGGTAATCTCTAAACCATGTTTATTTCAATCATTGTTTGTGAGTTTGCCCTAGCCATGAGTAGCTAAGCACCCATAACTTGGGGTTGTGGGAACTATGAGGAGTTGACTTAAAAAAACCTAGATTGTGTGCATTTCTTTGATTGGGTATTTACATGTATTGTCTTTCATTTTTAATGTTGTTTGGTGGTGGCCAATACCAAACCCCACCTACTATCACGATTCCGACCAAGGTAGTGACGAAGAGGAAAAGGGAAGTAGATGACAAGATTCAATTGATGTCTTCTCATATAATCAACCAAACCTGACCAAGGGGAGGTTGATTGGGATAATGGGTGACGGTTAGTTGGCACACCATGGTTGCCGACCAAGTGCCATAGTGAAATTCGACCTTCAACTCTGCAAGAGGGCTAGAAAAACCAAAGTTACCATCCTCCATGTGATGTCTAAATTAGGGTTATGTTATCCGGGGTATTTGAGTTAATGAATCATGGGGAACAAAATCCCCAAGTTTTCCCTCAACTTGATTATCTTCTTGCATTAGTAGTATAGTGCTTTTATTTGTTCTTCACTTTGAAATTGCAAACCCCCCCATTTTAGAGAATATAGTAGATTGATGCTTGAAATGATTGGTAGTGAGTCAATATGGTCAACCCCGTATTCCCTGTGAATTTGACCCTAACATCTGGTTAGGTTTATACTTGGTAACGACCTCTTTATTGTTGGAGCCTGATCACATTGCCATTTTGCATCAAAACACAGCCCAAACCAATTCTTGAGGCATCACAATAAACCACAAAACCTTCTATCCATTCTGGTAGAGGCAAGATAGGAGCGAAGATAGGCTTGTCTTTCAAAGTTTGAAAACTCTTTTCATATTCATTGGTCCAAACAAATTTTGCCTTTTTTTCGGTCAACTTTGTCAGAGGGGAAGCAGTAGAAGAGAAACCATTCACAAACCTCTGGTAGTAACCCACCAAACCCAAGAAACTCCTAATATCCATTGGAGTCAAGGGTGTAGGCCAATTTCTTATCACCTCCATTTTCTTAGGATCCACTTTAATGTCATTAACCAACACCACATGCCCTAGAAAAGTAACCTCTTTCAACCAAAATTCACAGCTCATATTTAGCAAACAACCTCTCGTCCCTCAAGATCTGCAACATCACCATCAAGTGATTCACATGTTATTCCTCACTCCGGGAATTAATGAATATATCACTAATAAAGACCACCACAAACATGTCAAGGTAGGGTTTAAAGACCCTATTCAAGACCTCCAGCCAGTTCATTAGTCAAGCCAAAATGCAATGCCATAAACTCAAAGTGCCAATACCTATTCCGAAAAGTTGTCTTGGGAATATCACACTCCCTCACTGTCACTTGGTTGTATCAGGCCGAAAATCAATCATAGAAGAGTGACAAGCCCCTTGTAGTTGATTAAAAATGCTATCAATCCTTGGTAGAAGGTAATTTTTCTTTATAGTGACACTATTAAGTTGTTGGTAATCAATGGACATTCTAAGGGAACTATCCTTTTTCTTTACAAACAACACCAGTGCACCCCAAGGTGACTTGGTAGGCCTTATGAAACTCTTCTCCAACAAATTCCTCAATTGATTCTTTATTTCTATCTGCTCCACCGAGGCCATACAATAAGGGAAAATGGAAATGGGTTGTTTATCAGGAAGGAGGTCTATACTAAAGTCAATTTCCCTTTCAGGTGAAACATTGGGAAGCTCATCAGGAAAGACATCAAGAAACTCATTGATCACTGGAACCAACTCAATAGGAAGGACTTTAGAATCAACATCCCTAAATCTTACAAGGTAAAGAAATCAATTTTTGAGCTTTAAGACAAGAAATAAATCTACCCTTGATAACCACATTAAAACTTTCCCACTCAAGAACAGACTCATTAGGGAATTGTAATCTAACTTTATGGGTCCTCCAAACAATGGAAGCATGATATGCATGTAACCAATCCATCCCAAGAATAATATAAAAATCCACCATGTCAAGTTCAACAAATCACAACACAAGACTTTATGCAACATAGGCATGGGACAATGTCTATAGACTCTTTTAGCAATAATGGACTCACCAACGGGGGTAGACACTTCATAAGGTTTACATAACAACTCGGGAGACAAATGAAGGCTATTGGCAAAAAAAGGAGTAATGAAAGAAAGAGTGACACACGAATCTATCAATGCATACACATCATAATAAAAAACCTTTATCATACAGGTAGAAACATCGAGCACCTCATCCACTCCTTGCCTTCCTTGAAGAGCATAGAACCTATTTTTCCTTGGAGCACCCCCTTATTGGCCTTTGATCCACATTAGCACCTTGGCCTTAAAGACGACCATCTCTACCCTTGTTTTGAGCATAAGGACAATTAATAACCTTGTGACTCATCTCACCACAACCAAAGCAAGCATTAGAAGTTTTCAAACATGGAACACCATGGTTCTTCCCACACTTTTGACACATAGGATGGGTCATCCCACCAATGACACCTTGCAATCTTGGGTTACATACCCCATCATTAGCAAGTCTGTTGTTAGGAGCATTGGAGGACCCTTGTCCTGGGAACTTGTGACCTTGATGAAATCGGCCACCCTTAGTTCCTTGGAAACCACCTTCAAATTGAGTCCTCTTAGATTCCCCCATTTCTCCTCATTCTAAGATTTTCCCCCTCAAGTTGATCGACATATATCATGAGCCGAGAAAAATTCATATCAATAACAAGCATGGAAGTACGACACTCTTTATTAACCAAGTTAGACACTCTCGACACAAATTTGTTCATTCTAGCTCTAGGGTTGGCAACCAAATGCAGAGCATACTTGGAGAGCTTGTTAAACTTCAGGGCATACTCCCTCACACTCATGGAACCTTGATTGAGGTTCATAAATTCCATCATATTATCCTTTCATAGCTTGATAGGGAAGAACCAGTTGAGGAAGGTAGCTTTGAACTCATCCCAAAGAATAACATCATCACCTCTCCTCTCCAATTTCAATTGAGTAAACCAAATTTGGACCACACCCTTGAGTAAGGCCTCTAATTCCACTTTCTGCTCGAAATAGACCGCCATGATAGATAGAACCTTATACTTCTCATCAATAAACTCTTGAGAATATTCATCTGTCTTGGACCCATGAAACTTCAGAGGGTTCATTCTTGTGAAATCCTCCACCCTTGAGGCTGGAGTGTGAGCATGAGGGGCTTGAGCCCTTTGATTCATTTGGTTGGTCATAGCACAGGTCAACATTGTGATGGCATCCTAGAACTCATCATGGGCTACCCCTCTATCTTGAGGAGCTTAAGGAATGGGAGGGGCCGGTTTCTACTTGGGTGTATAGGCTCTCCTTAGCCTTCCTCTTGATAGCGGCATGATCTAGAAGAGTAAAGAGTATTATTTTGGGGGAAAGCCTTATCTTTACATCTAAAGCATGATATAGATCATGAAAAAGTTAATCATTTCCTAAAACATTTCATAGCTGAAATGCCCTAAAAATATGCTTCAGAAATGCCCATAGTAATAGTTTCCACATATCTCAAAATACGTTCATGATATTGAAAATCTGACTTCATATTCTTGACTAGGGGAAAAATTGAGTGAGCAATGGGTATAACTCGGATTTTAGTAGACCCTTGGAGAAAAATGTTTTTTGCAAAATTTTTCGGGACAGTAAGGGCGTGCGATGGTTCTACGATGCGAACCCATCGCAGATCACTGTTAGCACCTTCTCAATTTTTTTTGTTTTGGCCTAAGGCATTAGGATCTTGTCCCCATGTCTACTTAAGCATGTAAACACTATACTTAGTCATTTTTCAACACTATATCACTCAAAAACCCTCTCTAAAACCTCTCAACCATTTTATTAAAATTCCCATCCAAATTCAAGTGTCTCAAGCTTAATTTTCGATCTCAAGAACTTCATTCAAGGTTCAAGTTATCTTCAAGCCTACATCAAGGAATCCCCAAATTTCAGTATGTGGGTTTCATCCATTGGGTCCTTTCACACATAGATCCCAATCTTCCTATTTTATGAAAATTACATGTTTTGAAGTTGCATTATCTATGGGTATCTTTTATTATGGATTAGAAGCATGAGCTATGTTATGTTGATCAAATATGCATGTCTATCTATCTCAAGCTTATACTATGATTTGGTTTTTTCTATCGAGACTATGTATGTTTTGAGCTACAAAACTATGTTCTGTTACGAGATTTGATGATGGATCTCAAAGTATCTTACATGAGGGTTTTGCAATATGTTGGTGGGTTGATTTGCATTGAGTTTTCTCACATTATTTCACTCTTGGATTGCATGATTCTGAACAAGCATTACATACCCACCAAGTGTTTGATAAAATATCAAGTCAAGAACTCTCAAGATATATACACGTTTTACAAGTCAAGTGACTTCATGATGAATATGGGCTATCAAGTATGTTATGAATTCATGAAATTATCTATGATTATGCAAGTATAAACTTAAGCCCTATGTTCAAGATTTTCCCTCTTGTGAGCCATTCATGTTACAACAACGTATGATTATGATCTATTCTCATGTTTCTATCTAGGCCCACCATTAGAGGTCAAGTATGTTTGAGAGAAACTTATGTCATGATTCCATGTTATTACAAGTTATCAAAGTTTTGATTATTTCAACTATTCCATGGGATTAGACTTAACACCGATGGATTGGATGTTGGCATGGACTATCTTCAAGGGTCCATACTCCTTTCCTCAAACTATATGCCAACATAGGATTGTGTTGTACCCATGCTTAACTAGTGGATCCATTTAGTGCAACTTATCATGAAATCCACCCCGAAATGTGATGGGTTCCCGTAAGGGGTTTATTTCTCTGAAATTGGATGAGCTCCCATAAGGTAAAGTATGGTTTACCTTGGCAAGTAAACCACCTCTTTATCGGTGAAGGGTAATCATCGGGATTCTAAGTTGTACTTTCTTGGTGTTATTCTATACCAGTTAAGGTCACTTCCCGGATATGTATTATGTTCTATGCAAGTTGAATTATTTACAAGCATGTTCTAATTCAAGCATTGATCATGCATGCCATATTGAGATCTCACTTATCTATTGCTCATTACTATGCATTTTGACTATATTGGCTTATGTCTTGTTGCATTGAATCCTACATATTTAGTATATTCAAACATACTAAATCATACTTTATGTCTACATGATATCACCATATAGGGATCAGAGCTCCTCTTGATCATCCTCCACGTGGCTAGTATGATTATTCGGAGATGAGCTTGGTGAGTCCTCAAGTTTGGGGACACTATCTACTTTCTCTTGCTATCTCTAAGACTTCTTTATGTTGAACATTTGAGGTTATGAGGGTGAGCCCGGAAAGTGACTTGGTCACTGCTCTATTCTAAGTCTAGAGGTGTTTTTCGAATATTATGATGTATTTTTTCTATAAGCTTGAATCTTTATGCTTTTATGAGATCAAATACTTCCCTTTGTCCCATTTTTCCTTCTTATTATCTCTTGTTGTTATTTACTTTCCTTTCACAACCAAGGATGTGTGATTGATACGCTAAGAGGCTTGTTTGGGTCCCTTCGGGTTCCTTTTCGTCCTTTCACGTCTAAGACCTAGGCTTGGGTTGTGACAAGCCTGGTATAGGAGTACTCAGTTGATAATGGTCCTCAGAATCCAACACACTGCATTGATTAGAGTCTTATTTATGGTTATAAAGCGCACCATAATTATGAGTAAGAGGCTATGAAGAGTTTTTAAAAATGTTTCCCTTCTTCATTATCCATGACATGCTATAGAAGTTAAGGTAAAGCTTTTTCCTAATGAATATTCTTTTGTATTCTAGATCATGCCAATTTCTAGAGGAAGAAGAGTCAGTAGACCCGAGGAGCAACCGGCTCCCCCCGCTCCTCAAGAAGGAGGGGTAGGCCAAGAAGAATTCCAAGATGTTATTGCAATGTTGGCTCATGCTATGACCAACCAAATCAACCAAGGGGCCTAAGCCCCTCATGCTCCTACTCTGAGCTTAAGAGTTAGGATTTTACTAAGATGAATCCACTGGAGTGCTTTGGCTACAAGGAGGATGAGGATCTCCAAGAATTCATTGATGAGGTATATAAGGTGTTATCCATTATGGGGGTTAATTCATAGGAAAAGACAGAGTTGGCTGCATACTAACTCAAAGGGGTGGCTCAAATGTGGTTCACTCAATGGAAGATGAAGAAGGGGTATAATGATGCTATCCCTTGGGAAGAGTTCAAAGCCGCATTTCTCAACCGGTTCTTTTCTATTGAGCTAAAGGAGGCAAAGATGATGGAATTTATGAATCTTAAACAAAGGTCCATGAGCGTGAGGGAGTATGCCCTCAAGTTCAACCAACTCTCTAAGTATGCCCCACAATTGGTTGCCGAGCCTAGGTCAAGGATGAACAAATTTGTGTTAGGTGTATGCGACTTGGTTAATGAGGAGTGTCTTACAACCATGCTAGTAGCGGACATGGATTTGTCTCGGCTCATGAGATATACCGAGCAACTAGAGGGGGAAAACTTAGAAAGAGAAGGGTTGGTGAGGCCAACAGGGCTCGATTTGAAGGTGGGTTCCAAGGTTCTAAAGGTGGCCGATTTTCTCAAGGCCACTAGTTCCAAGGACAAGGGTCATCTAATGCTTCTAACAAGTGGTTTTCTAATGATAGAGTGCCTAATCAAGGATTCCATGGTGGTAATGGAGGAATGGTAAAGCCTAGATGTCCAAAGTATGAAAAGAATCATAGTTTTCCTTGTTTGAGAAAGTCAAATGCTTGCTTAGGTTGTGGTGAAGTTGGCCACAAAGTTATTGATTCTCTTTGTGTACAAAACAAAGGTAGAGATGATTGTCCACAATTCCCAGGTGCAAATGCAGGTCAAAAGGGAAAAGGAGGCCAACAAAGGGGGTGCACCAAGGCAAAATAGATTCTATGCTCTTCAAGGAAGACAATGAGTTGATGATTTGCCCGATGTTGTTACCAGTATGTTAAAAGTTTTTTATTTTGATGTTTATGCATTAATAGATCTGGGTGCCACTCATTCTTTTATTGCTCCTTTTGTTGCCAAAAAGCTTCACGTTAGTCCCGAATTGTTGTGAGAACCTTATGAAATGTCTACCCCCATTGGTGAGTCCATTATTGCAAGAAGAGTCTATAGAAATTGTTCTGTCTTTATTTTGCATAAAATCTTGCCTTGTGATTTTGTTGAATTAGACATGGTGGATTTTGATGTTATTCTTGGGATGGATTGGTTGCATGCATATTATGCTTCTATGAGTTGTAGAACCCGTATGATTAAATTCCAATTTCCTAATGAACCCATCCTTATGTGGAAAAGTTGTGATGCGGTGGTCAAGGTAGATTTATTTCTTATCTTAAAGCCTAAAATTAGATTTCTAAGGGTTGTCTCTATCATCGTATGAGGGTTAGGGATGTTAAGTCCAAA
This sequence comes from Solanum ossicruentum, assembly GCA_025774065.1. Lineage (NCBI taxonomy): Eukaryota > Viridiplantae > Streptophyta > Magnoliopsida > Solanales > Solanaceae > Solanum > Solanum ossicruentum. The sequence continues at coordinate 22,188 of JAOTQR010077742.1, read as the reverse complement.
GTCCTTCCTATTGAGTTGGTTTCGGTTTATAATGAGTTTCTTTATGTCTTTATCGATTAGCTTCCCGATATACCTCCCAAAAGAGAAATAGATTCTTGTATAGACCACCTTCCCGATACTGAAGCCATTTCTATTCCCCCTTATCGTATAGCCCCGGCGAAGTTGAAGGAGTTGAAGGAGCAATTGAGGGATTTATTGGAAAAGAGTTTCATTAGGCCTATTAAGTCACCTGGGGTGCATCAGTGTTGTTTGTGAAGAAGAAGGATGGTTTTCTTAGAATATGCATTGATTACCGATAACTTAATAAAGCTACCATAAAGAACAAGTAGCTTCTACCAAGGACTGATATGACCTTTTTGATCAAATTCAAGGGGCTTGTCAATTTTCTAAGATTGATCTTCAGTTTGGCTATCACTGAGTGAAAGTAAGGGAATGTGACATTCCCAAGACGACTTTTAGGACTAGGTATAGGCACTTTGAGTATGTGGTTATGTCCTTTGGGTAAACTAATGCACCATCCATATCTATAGATCTTATGAAAAAGGTCTTTAAACCCTACCTTGACTTTTTTTTGTGGTGGTTTTTATTGATGATATCTTGATTTATTCTCATAGTGAGGAGGAGCATGTGAATCACTTGAGGGTGGTCTTTCAAATTTTGAGGGAGGAGAGGTTGTTTGCAAAGTATGAGAAATAGGAGTGTTGGTTGAAAGGGATTGCTTTTCTAGGATATGTGGTGTCCGGTAATGGTATTAAGGTTGATCCTAAGAAGACTAGGTGATTAGAAATTGGCCTAGACCTTTGACTCCATCGAAAATTAGAAATTTCTTGGGTTTGGCTAGTTACATGGGAGGTTTGTAAATGGTTTCTCCTCTATTTCTTCTCCTATGACTAAGTTGACACAAAATAAAGTGAAATTTGTGTGGACCAATAAGTGTGAGAAGAGTTTCCAAACCTTGAAAGATAATCTTGTCTCTGATCATATCTTGGCTCTATTGGAAGGATTGGAAGGATTTGTTGTATATTGTGATGCCTCAATAATTGGTTTGGGGTTTTTGTTGATGCAAAGTGGTAAGGTGATAGCGTATGCCTCTAGATAAGTTAAGGTGCATGAGAAGAATTATCCCACCCATGATCATAAATTGGCGATCGTGGTATTTGCTTTCAAAATTTGGCGTCACTACTTGTATGGGGTTCATGTTGATGTGTCAAGCGACCACAAGAGTCTCCAATATGTGTTTACCCAAAGAGATCTTAACTTGAGATAAAGAAGGTGGGTAGAGGTCCTTAACTATTATGATATGAGTGTGCTTTATCACAAATGATGTTCACTCTCCAATAAAAAAGCAGTCGTTATCAGCAATTAACCTGACCGACGGTTAGGTCGAATCCACAGTGAATACGGGGCTTAACTACAAGAATTTACTATCAATCATTTCGAGTATGTATAACTAAAATCTCTAAATGGGGTTTTTTTTGTGTAATTGAAGAACAAAAATAAAGATTAAACTAAGCAGGAAGACACTCAAATTTGGCGAGAACTTGGGAATTGTATTCCCCATGGTTTGTCGACTCGATTACCCTAGACGATATAACCACAATTGGTAATTCACATGCAGGATAGTAACTTAGGTTCTTCTATCCCTCTTGTGAAGGTGAAGGTCGAATTTCATCATGGCACTTGGTTAGCAACCATGGTGTACTAACTAACTGTTACCTATTGTCCTAGTCAACCTCCCCTTGTTAGGTTCTGTTGATTAGACGAGAGCACATCAATTGAATCCTATCATTTACTTCCCTTTTCCTATTTAGCACTACCTTGGTTGGGATCGTAATAGTAGTGGGGTTTGGAGTTGGCCACCACCAAACAACAATCAAAATGAAGGGAAATAAACAATACATGCAATACCCAATCATAGAAATGCAATAAATCTAGGTTATCTTGAGTCAACTACCCATGGTTCCCACAACCCCAAGTTGTGGGTGCTTAGCTACTCATGGATATAGCAAACCAACAAAAATGCAAAGACAAGACATAGTTGAAAGTTTTACCTATGGCAATGAAGAATGATAGTACCACAAGTTGCAAACCACAAACTTGATATATTGAGAATGAATACAATAAGGGATTTGCAGTCCCCAAAAGTGGGGTTTCCAAGAGAAAATAAAAATCTATCCTAGAACCCTAAAATATTCTTGAGAGAATATTCAAAGGAGAAGTTCAAATCTTAGAATTTTGAATCTTTGCAATCTCTTCAAGTAAAATCTTAACTTAAAGTATTTATAGTTGTTACAAATTAAACCTTAAAAATGACATAGAAAAGACAACTGATAGCTGGTATGCCTTGCAGGTACGACTCGTCGGGTGACCTACAAGTTGTAATCAGGGTCTCGTATCAGGTTCTTGGCATTTTGGACTCAATTGGTGCAACCCACTTGTACGAGTCATTGCTTGGCCTATGACTCGTATGCTCCTATCGTAGTTTAGGCCTTCAATTTTTGGTCCAAAATTTTGGTTCTCTGTTTCCTGTTATGATTCCACCTATACGAGTCGTAGTGAGACCTATGACTCATAGGATGGCCTCGTAGGGATGACCTTCACTTAGGAGATTTCTAATCTTTTCTCTCTATTTCCTATTACGAGATCACTACACAACTCGTAGCTTGGGCTACGACTTGTAGGTGAGCTCGTATGTTCTGCACTTCAGCAAAATGTGCAATTTTTCTCCAAAATCATGCCAACCTACCTTTTTTGGAATTACAACAGAAAAACACATAAAAATCATAAAAAGTTGCATTAAGAACTCACAATATTCCTTGTTTTAGGCATCAAATGTGTTGTATTTTGATAGCACATCAACACCCGTAGTTTAGAACTATTACTTGTCCTTAAGCGATAACTCAATCTAAACAGACAATGAGAAACACATAGTAGTTATACTAATGACATATACATCATTTACTCTAATTCAGGTACCCAACTTTCATTTTCGAAACAAGATTGCATGGCTGCAAAGCAAAACAAAAAAACACAAAGATATATCTGGTAACCCAACTACGATAAGCTAAGGAGCATCAATCATCCACAATCACTGTTATAGCTATATTCTAATCAAGTAGTGCAAATGCCTCACAAAAAAAAGTCCCTCTCACTTACTCAAAAATCATTTAGAATTCAGGGACTGTGGAAGCATTCTCACTCTCACAAATGAAATTCATGCAAAATGACTAACATCAAAAAGTGGATTTGGATCACTTTAGAACTTAATGGATTGTAACATAGGCATGGGGCTTTGGTATGGCATTTTAGGCAAGTAATGACTAAAAGCTATCCTTGAACCATGTATTACCAAAACTTTTACTTTTATAACCCAAACATTTTCACTATATCCACAATTATTCTCCTGTTCCAAGCTTTCCCTGAGTGCTTTCATTCTCTTTTTTCAGTTTTCATTATTTTGCAACTCATTTTACTACTCATACTTCACCTTAATCCATAAATTCCCACACCCCACCAAAGTAGAATCTTTCTTCTACATGTACATGTAGAAGAAAGTACATGGGGCATACCTTGGGTTGCCTCCCAGGAAATGTCTCATTTATTGTCGCGGCACGGCAGGAAGCTTTTTGTAATAATGCCTCTTCAAGGTCCCAATCTTCCAGTATTTTGATTTCTTCCATATCGCCCATGTATAGTTTGACCCTCTGACCATTGACTTTGAAGATCTTACCATCCCTGCTTTCTAACTCGTTAGCTCTTTGACTAAAAACGCGCACCACCCTGAAAGATCCCATCCACTTGGATCTGAGTTTCCCGAGAAACCACTTCAACCTAGAGTTATAAAGCAACACCATGTCTCCTGGAGAAAATTGGCAGTTCTCAATTCTACTATCATGTTGAACTTTCATCCTTTTCTTGTAGAATGCAGAGTTCTCATATACACGTAACCTAAACTCATCAAGCTCATTTACTTGCATTAATCTAGATGTTGCTACTTCATTCCAGTCTAGATTTATCTTCTTCAGTGCCCATAGTGACTTGTGCTCAAGTTTAACTGGTAGATGACATGCTTTCCCAAACACCAATTTATATGGATACATTCTGATTAGAGTTTTAAAAGCATTGCAGTAGGCCTATAAAGCATCGTCCAACTTTCTTGACCAATCAGTGCGATTCACATTCACCATTTTGGATAAGATTTGTTTTATCTCCTTATTTGTACTTCCACTTGCCCACTCATTTGGGGATGGTACAGGGTTGCCACTTTGTGCTTCACATAATACCTTTCAAGGAGAGCTTTGAATAGTTGGTTGCAAAAGTGAGAACCTCCATCACTAATAATTGCCTGAGGTGTATCAAACTTGGAAAAAATGTTTCATCAGAGAAATCCAGTAACACCCTTGCCCTCATTGTTTGCTAAGCTATGGCCTCTACCTATTTAAAGACATAATCAACTGCAACCAGAATATACTTGTTACCATGAGAGCTAACAAAGGGTCTCATAAAATCAAAGCCCCAAACATCGAATAACTCTATCATCAAAATAGGATTTAGAAGGAGTTTATGCCTTTGCGAAACCTACCCTCTCTTTGGCATCTATCACAAGACTTAACATAATCATGGGCGTCTTGATGTATAGATGACCAATAGTAGCCACACTATAACATTCTATAAGCCATCCGAGCTCCACTGTGATAGCTACCCACTAATGATGAGTGGCATGCTTCAAGATTACTCATCATATCAACTTTTGGAACTCATCTACAGATGATCACATTCGCACAAATACGAAATAAATATGGCTCATCCCAGAAGAATTTCTTTGAGTCGTGCATAAACTTGTGACGTTGATGGGTATTCAAATCAGGAGGCACTATGTCATACACTATGTAGTTAGCATAGTCTGCAAACCAAGGTATAAGATCAAATTTCACCATAGCTTCATCTTCTAATCTAGAAAGATGGTCGGCCACCTAATTCTCTTATCTCTTTCTGTCAATGACATCAAAATTTAATTCTTGCAAGAGGAGTACCCAACTGACCAGTCTTGGTTTTGCATTATTTTTAGCCATCAGACATTTGAGCGCTGCATTGTTAGTGTGCACTATCACCTTAGTTCCCAGGAAATATGAACAGGATTTTTCAAAGGAAAACACTAAGTCCAACAATTCTTATTCAGTGACTGTATAATTTTTCTAGGCCACATTAAGTGCTCTGCTAGCATAATAGATAGGATGCAGAGTCCTATCCCTACGCTACCCCAGTACTACACTAGCGCAAATCCACTTGTGTAACATATTAGTTCAAATGGTTTTGACCAATCCGAGCCCACAATAATCAGTACCAAAGTCAACCTTCTTTTCAATTCTTTGAAGGTTTGCATGCATGCATCGTAGAATACAATCTTGGCATCTTTCTCCAACAACTTGCACAAGGGTTGCGAGATCTTGGAAAAATCCTTTATGAAGCATTGGTAAAACCCTACATGGCCTAGAAAGCTCCTGATACCTTTCACAGAAATTAGTGGTGGCAATTTCTCGATAACCTCTACTTTTTCTTTATCCACCTCGATTCCCTTGCCTAAAATTCTGTGACCAAGAAAAATGCCTTCTTTGACCATAAAATAACATTTCTCCTAATTCAGCACCAAATGACTCTCAACTCACCTCTGCAAAACATTATACAAATGTAACAAGCATTCTTCAAAAGGCTGGCCAACCATACTAAAATCATCCATGAACAACTCAATAGTTCTTTCAACCATGTCCGAGAAAATAGACATCATGCATCTTTGAAATGTGGCTAGAGAATTACATAATCCAAAAGGTATTCTCTTAGATGCAAAGGTACCATATGGGATGTGAAAGTTATCTTCTCTTGATCTTCGGGCGCACTAACAATTTGATTATACTTGGAATATCCATCAAGGAAACAATACCATCCTTTCACTGCTAGTCTGTCAAGCATCTGATCCATGAAGGGAATAGAAAAATGGTCTTTCTCAGTGGAAGCATTAAGTTTTCTGTAATCCATACACACTCTCCATCCACTGATTGGTAACATAGGGGTCAACTCATTTTTTGCATTAGGCACCATTGTGATACCTCCCTTTTTTGGAACACATTAAACTGGACTGACCTATTCACTGTCGGGGATTAGGTAGTTTACTCTTGCATCCAACCACTTGATGATTTCTTTCCGCACAACCTCTTGCATTGGGGGGGTTCAACCGTCTCTAGTATTCAATACTCAGTTTGTAATCCTTGACCAGGTGGATCTTATGAGTGCATATCCCTGGGGGTATGCCAATGATATCTGCAATTATCCACCCAATGACCTTTTTGAATTACTTGAGAATAGAGACGAGAGCCTCTGTTTTGACTTCGCTTAAATCTGCTATAATTATGATTGACAATGTGCTATTTTCTCCTTGGTATGCATACTTCAGATATGTTGGTAGTGCCTCAACTCTAACTCAGGTGGGACTTCTATAGAAGGCTCTGTAGGTGGCATTTCCCTGTTATGCAAATCCAACTCCAACCTGGCCTATCGCCTAGGCCCAGACATCACGCCAAGAGCATTTACAGTTTCCTCATAATCAAGAATGTTTTCAGTTGAAATTCATCAACATAGCTACCAAAAGTTCAACTCCCAGCCTCAACTCAACTGGGATCTCCACTTCATCATCCTGGCTCATTTCAATCATTGAGATGACCTGCAATTCACAACTCTTTCTATCTTGTTGGCATACTTGAAACCCAACTGCCTCTTGTAAGCAGTCTCTTTTCCATATCAACCAATGCTCGACCTGTGGCTAAGAAAGGTCTTCTCAAGATGATAGGACCTGCAAAATCAACCTTATAGTCAAGTATAACAAAATTTGTAGGAAATAAAAATTTATCTATCTTGACCAGCAAATTATAAAGTATCCCTATAGGCTTCTTGATTGTTTTGTCTACGATTAGCAACCATATCCTTATAGGGATAAGAGTACCCAAGCCAATCTTTCTAAATATGGTAAGAGACATTGGTTAATGTGGGCTCCGAAATCACATAGTGCTTTGGCAAATGCTAATTCCCCAACACTTCATGGTATGGTGAACGCACCCGGATCTTCCCGCTTTTGCACTAATGACTTTGTGGTGATGGCACTACAATATCTGGACTATATTTTTGCTTCTTCTTAACTAGATCTTTCATCCATTTAGCATACCCTGACATCCTCTCAAGAGCTTCAACTATAGGGATGTCCACTGACAACTTCTTCAGCATCGCTAAGAATTGTTCAGACTTTCCTTCATTTTTTCTCTTCCCAAGCCTTTAGGGAAAAGGCTATGGGGGCCTTGGAAGGGTTTTATATTTCTTTGTTGGCTGTGTTGTGCTGTGTGTTTCAGTAACCTCAATTACTCTCTTCTGTGGCTTCCATCATCAACCATTGGCATAGGGGGATCAACACTGCTTTTGCCACTTCGAGTAATGCCATGTAATGCCCTTCATTTTTAGGGTTTTGAACCATGTTGCTAGGAAAGGTACCCTTTTGGCATTGGTTCAATTGCGAAGAAACTTGCCTGAATTCTTATTCTAGTTAATTAATCTCCATAGAGTGAGACTCTATTTTTTGGTTAATACTTGAAATATCTTCTTTCATTCTCTTTAAGGTCACATCTTGGTGGTCAGCTCTCTTCAACAACTTGTCAAACAACTCTTCAAGCCTTGAAGTGCTTAGCACGACATCACGGTTATGGGGTGGCACATAAGGACCATTCCTATAACCATATCTTCTACCTTATTCGACATTCGACACTCTATCCATTTCATAGTAGCCATCTCAGTTTTCTCTATATGCACCATCATAGTTGTAGTTCCGACCTTGATTCCCAGAACCTTGCCTCCAATAGTTTGAGTTGGACCCTTGGGGGTTATTTTGGAAACCCACCGCTTGATTGAGCACAAAACAAACATCCTCATCAAAGAATAGATCTTCATAAATAAGAGCCTATGGTGAGTGATCACTTGGACACTTTCTTGGTTTTGCTTAAAGACCAAGTCCATACTTGTGTGAAGATGAGTAAGTTGCTCCATGATCTCTTCATTGACCTTTGCTTGCTCATTGTTGGTGTTGACTGCACAAGAAGTCCTCATTGCACCTTGCTCTTTTGACCCCATGCTCTATTGGTTTTAACCACTTGCTCCATCCTTGCAGCTATCAATGCAAAAGGTTGGAGAAAAAACATGCCTCCCATGATTATATCGGCACAAGCTTGACTATTCTCGTCAAGTGTCCGAGAAAATCTCAACCAAATCTTGTGATCGGAAACCATCCACAAGCATTTGGTAAATCTCTCCCATGTTATACTAACGAAGTCACCCAACAATTGCTCAAATTGTTTATTTGATCTTTGAGATTTAGCTTCTTGATCTTGGGAAATATCTTTCAAGAAGCACTCTTTGAAGCTCTGCCCAACTTGTTATTGTACCTCGAGGAAGCTCAGACAACCACACCACTGCATTTCTAGTTAGTGACAATGGAAACACTAGTAAACTAACGACATCAAGAGAAAAATTTTGTGTCCCCATGACACTCTTGCAAACAAAAACCATAATATGGAGATGACAGTGGGGATCCTCTGAAGGTAGCCCTGCGAATAACCCATGGTTTTAGAGCATTTGAAACCCACTAGACATCGAGAACTTAGCATCTGCCGGTAAAGGAGGCAGTACTATAACACTGGTAACATCCATAGTAATAGGGTTCAAATGATACTGATTCCATTCATAAGCATTTTCGTTGAAGTCCCTAAGTTGTGGCCTGCTATCCCTTGATGATGGATTCTCCTCTCTTTCCATATAATCATTCATATTCATTTCTTCCTCAACCGCGATATCCTCATTCACTTGAGCCATTCATCTAAAGAATCGATGGATCTCCAAATTAATCAAAACTAAGGGACTGCCTTGGCTCCTTATGTTGGGCATACAACCTAGTACCCCCTGTAAGTAAAATCATACAACAAAAACAAGAACAAAGACAAAAGTAAAATATAAGATAGACTAGAAATTAATACTTGAACTAGCTAATGGTGAAATCAAATCAAAACCTAGTCGTACTCCTTGGCAACGACGCCATTATTTTTGATGATGTTCATTCTCTAGTAAGAAAGCAGTCGCTGTCAACAATTAACCGATCCAATGATTAGGATCGAACCCACAAGGAATACCGGGCTTGACTACAAGCATTTACTATCAATCATTTCGAGTATCTATAACAAAAATCTCTAAATGGGGGGTTTTCTTTGTAATTTACGAATAAAAATAAAGACAAAACTAACTAAGCAGGAAAACACTCAAATTTGGGGAGAACTTGGAAATTGTGTTCCCTATGGTTCATCAACTCGATTACCCTAGATGACATAACTACAATTGGAAATTCATATGTAGGATGGTAACTTAGGTTCTTCCAGCCCTATTGTGAAGATGAAGGTCGAATTTCAGCATGGTGCTTGGTCGCCAACCATGGTGTACCAACTAACCGTTACCTATTGTCCCAGTAAACCTCCCCTTGGGAAGGTTTGGTTGATTAGACGAGAACACATCAATCAAATCCTATCATTTACTTCCCTTTTCCTTTTCATCACTACCTTAGTCAGGATTGTGATAGTAGGCGGGGTTTAGTGTTGGCCACCATCAAACAACAATCAAAATGAAGGGAAATAAATAATACATGCAAACCCCAATCATAGAAATGCAGTAAATCTAGCTTATCTTGAGTGAACTATTTATGGTTCCCACAAACCCAAGTAATGGGTGCTTAGCTACTCATTGCTAAAGCAAAAACCAACAAAAATGCAAAGACAATACATAGATGAAAGTTTTACCCAAGGCAATGAAGAATGATAGCTCCACAAGTTGCAAACCACAAGCTTGATATATTTAGAATGAATACAATATGGGATTTGCACTCCCCAAAAGTGGGTTTTCCATGAGAAATACTTAGCTATCCTAAAACTCTAAAATATTCTTGAGAGAATATTCAAAGGTGAAGTTCAAATCTTGGAATTTTGAATCTCTGCAATCCCTCCAAATAAAACACTAATTTAAAGTATTTATTGTAGTTACACATTTAACCCTACAAAGTACACAAAAAGACAGCTAGCAGCTGCTACGCCTCACAGGTACGACTGTAGGGTGACCTACGAGTCATAATCGGAGTCTTGTATCAAGTTCTTGGCATTTTGAAATCAACTGGTACGACCTACTGGTATGAGTCATTTTTTGGCTATGACTTGTATGCTCCTCTTGTAGTGTAGGCCTTCAATATTTTGTCAAAAGTTTTGGCTCTATGTTTCCTATTATGATTCCACCTATATGAGTCATAGTGAGACCTTTGACTCATAGGATGGCCTTGTAGGGCTGACCTCCACTTGGCAGATTTCTAATTTTTGGTCTTTGCTTCCTTCTATGGGATCACCATATGACTCATTAATTAGGCTATGACTTGTAGGTGAGCTCATTTGTTCTGCATTTCAACAAAATCTGTAATTTTTCTCTAAAATCATGCCAACCTACCTTTTCTGCAGTAACAACACAAAAACACATAGAAACCATAAAAAGTCACATTAAGAACTCAAAAAGTTCCTTGTTTTAGACATCAAATGTGTTGTATTTTGACAGCACATCAATCACCCTGGTAAAGCTAATGTTATGGTCGACGCTCTAAGTAGGGTATCTATGGGTACTCTAGCTCATGTTGATGATGGTGGCTAGAGAGGTTATCAGTTTGCTAGGTTGGGGGTGAGGTTAGATGAGGTTGAAAATGGTAGTGTAATGGTTGTGGATGATTCTGAATCATCCTTGATTGAAGAGGTAAAGTCAAAACAAGATCTTGACCCCGCCTTATTAGAATTGAAGGCCTTGGTGAGAGATGGTAAAGTGGAGGTTTTCTCCCAAGGGGGAGATGGGTCCCTTAGGTACCAAGGTAGATTGTGTGTGCCAAATGTGGATGATTTGAAAGAATTGATCTTGAAGGTTTCCATTCACCCCGGTTCTACAAAGGTGTATAGAGAATTTAGGGAAGTGTATTGGTGTGGTGGTATGAAGAGAGACATTGCCATGTTCGTATCCAAATTTCACGATTGCAAACAAGTGAAAGTCGAACATCAAAGGCTGGGTGGCCTAGCCCAAGATATAGAGATTCCTAGTTAGAAGTGGAAAGATATCAACATGGATTTTGTAGTTGTCCTAAGACTAGGAAACATTTTGACTTTATTTGGATTGTTGTGGATATAATGACAAAATCGACCCACTTCCTACCAGTAAAAACTACTTATGGTGCCAAAGATTATGCCAAATTATACATTTACGAGTTGGTTAGATTGCATGGGGGCCCTTGTCTATCATTTCGGATCGTGGTGCTCAATTCACCTCTCACTTTTAGGGGTCTTTCCAAAGAAGTCTTGGTACCAAGGTTAAGCTTAGCAAGGCCTTTCACCCTCAAATGGATGATCAAGCCAAGAGGACTACCCAAACTCTTCAGGATATCCTTAGAGCTTGTGTTTTGGAGTTTAAGGATAGTTGGGATGAATATCTTCCACTCACTGAATTTGCTTACAACAATAGCTACCACTCAAGCATTGGTATGACTCCTTTTGAAGCTCTTTGTGATAGGCATTGTAGATCTCCAGTTGGGTGGTTTGAAGTGGGGTAATTAGCTTTGCTAGGTTCGTATTTGGTCATAGAAGCCTTGGAGAAGGTAAGGTTGATTAGGGAGAGATTGAAAATAGCCCAAAGTAGACAAAAGTCCTATTCCCATGTGAGGAGAAGAGATCTTGAGTTTAAAGTTGGTGTTGGGTCTATTTGAAGGTCTCACCATGAAGGGTGTGGTCCGGATTGCCAAGAAAGGGAAGTTAATCCCATGGTTTGTGGGTCCTTATAAAGTTTTGAGGAAAGTGGGTAAGGTTGTATATGAGTTGGAGTTGCCTATGGAGATGGTCATGGTTCATCCGGTCTTCCACGTGTCTATGTTGAGAAAATGTATAGGTAACCCAAGTGCTATAGTTCCCTTTGATATTATGGGTGTTGTAGAAGATAATTTGACCTATAAAGAGGCCCCAGTGGAGATTTTGGATAGACAAGTGAAGAGATTGAGGAAAAAGGATATAGCTTCCATCAAGGTCCTTTGGAGGAACCAACAAGTCGAAAGTGCAACATGAGAAGCTGAGGCGACATGAGAAGGCGATACCCATATCTCTTCCACTCTACTCAAGCCGAAGGTACTAATTTAAGTCTGATTTTTAGTCTTAAGTTTCAGCTGTTATGTCATTTTGCATGCATTCATGTTTATGTTAACAATTTTATGGTAATTTTAGACATTCATGTTTAGATTTTCAAGAATGAGTTTAAATGCATTTGTTGCATTCATGTCGGGTTGAAGTCTTCATGACTTCTCTTATATATGTTTCTTTGACATTCGGGGATGAATATTCCAACAGGGGAGATATTGAAATGCCCCAAAAATGTGCTTGGGAAATGCTCATATTGTAATTTCCATATATCTCAAAATCCCTGCCTCATATAAAAAATTCAACTTCATATTCTTGATTAGTGGGAAAAATTTGAGTGGAAATAGGTTTAACCCAGATTTTAGAAGACCTGTAGAAAAAAATAATTTTTGTAAAATATTTCAGGACAATAAGGGTGTGCGATAATTCCGCGATACAGACCCATCGCGAATAAGTGTTAGCACCTCCTTAATTTTCTATTTCGGCCTAAGGCATGGGGTCTTAGCCCCATGCCCATTTATGCATGAAAACACTTATCATTAGCCATTTTTTCTACTCTATATCACTCAAAAACCATCTCTAAAGCCTTTCAACCATTTTACCAAAATTTTCATCTAAATTCAAGTGTCTCAAGCTTAATTCTCAATCTCATGAACTTCATTCAAGCTTCAAGTCCTCTTCAAGCCTACATCAAGGAATCCCCAAATTTAGTCATGTGGGTTTCATACATTGGCCTTTCACACATGGAGCCCAATATTTCAATTTTATGAAAATTACATGTTTTCAAGTTGTATTATCTGTGGGTATCTTTTATTATGGATTATAAGCATGAAATATGTTGGGGTCTTATGAAATGTTGATTAAAAATATGCATGTCTATCTATCTCAAGTTTATACTATGAGTTGGTTTTGTTTATTGGAACTATGTATATTTTGAGCTATGAAACTATGACCTATTATGAGATTTGATGATGGATTTCAAGGTACCTTACATGAGTGTTTTACAATATCTTGGTAGGTTGATTTGCACTGAGTATTCTAACATGGTTTCACTCTTGAATTGCATGATTTTTAACAGGCATTACAGACCCACCAAGTGTTTGATAAAATGTCAAGTCAAGAATTCTCAAGATATGTACATGTTTTACAAGTCAAGTGAAGATGAGTATGGGCTATCAAGTATGTTATGAATTCATGAAATTATCTAAGATTATGCAAGTATGAAGTTAAAAAAGCCCTATTTTCAAGATTTTACCTTTTGTGAGCCATTCCTGTTAAAGCAAGGGTTCATCTATGATTATGATCTATTCTCATGTTTCAAGCTAGGCTCACCATTAGGGGTCAAGTATGTTTGAGATCTACTCATGTCAGTATTCTATTTTATTACATGTTATCAAAGTCATGATTATTTCAAGTACTCCGTGGGATTAGACTTAACACCGATGGATTGGATGTCGGCGTGGACTATCATCAAGAGTCCATACTCCTTTCCTCAAACTATGTAACAACATAGGATTATGTTATACCCTTGCTACACTAGTGGATCCATTTAGTGCACTTTATCACGAAATCCACACTAAAATGGGATGGGTTCCTGTAAGGGGGTTACTTCTCTGAAATGGGACTGGCTCCTGTAAGGTGAAGTATGGTTTACTTTGGCATGTAGACCATCTCTTTACTGGTGATGGGTAATCATTGGGATTCCAAGTTATAGCTCACTTGGTCTTATTCTATGTCGGTTGAGGTCTTTTCCCACACATGTATTATGTTTATGCAAGTTGAATGATTTACAAGCATGTTTTACTTCAAGCATTGACCATGCATGCCATATTGAGATCTCCCTTATCTATTGCTTATTACTATGCATTTTGACTATATTGGCTTATCTCTTGTTGCATTGCATCCTACGTACTTAGTACATTCAAACTTGCTAACGTATATTTTATGCGTACATGATATCACCATGTAGAGACTAGAGCTTCTTTTTATCATCTTCCACATGGCTAGTTAGATTATTTGAAGATAAGCTTGGTTAGTCTTCAAGTTCGAGGACACTATCTACTTTCTCTTTCTATCTTAAAGACTTCTTTATGTTGAACATTTGACATTATGAGGGTGAGCCTAGAAAGTGTCTTGGCCCCCGCTCTATTCTAAGTCTAGAGGTGTTCTTGGAATATTATAATGTATTTATGCTATAACCATGACTATTTATGCTTTTATGATATCAAAGACTGCCCTTAGTCATGCTTTCCCTTTTGACTATCTCTTGTTGTTGTTTACTTTGCTTCTACGACCAAGATGTGTGATTGATATGCTAAGAGGCTTGTTTAGGTCCCTTCGGGTTCCCATTCGCCTTCTCACATCTAAGCCCTAGGCTTTGGTCATGACAATAGGCTCCCATTCATAGTTGTGGTACACTTCACAACCATGAATAAGACTCCAATCGATGCGGTGTGTTGGATTTTCGAGGACCATTATCAACCTAATCCTCTGATACTAAACTTTTTTTGACCCAAGACTAGGGCTTAGACGTGACACGATAAATCAGAAGTATGAAGATAACCCAAACAAGCCTCTTGATTGTAACATACACAAATCCTTGGTTGCGGAAGTAAAATAAACATCAATAGGAGTCAAATATAAAAAGGGAAGCGGGACTAATGGGAAATCTTTCATAAACATAGTAACATAAGAAGAGTCAAGCTTGAAAGTATATACAAACTTAGTATCAATAACACCTCTACATTAGAATGGAGCGGGGACCAAGACACTTTCGGGCTCAGCCTCATAATAATAAGCATCAAACATAAGGAACAAGTCTCATCATAACATGAAATAATGTATATGTTGTCCTCGGAGTTGAGGACTCACCAAAAGGTTTTTGAAAAAAGTGAACTAGTCACCTGGAGGAGGATGGTCAAAAGGAGCTCCGGTCCCTACATGGTAGTATCGTGTAGGCATAGAGTATACGTTAGTATTTGAATGTACTAAGTATGCAAGGTGTAATGCAACAAAGACATAGGATAATATATTCAAAATGCTTAATAATAATCAATGGATATATAATCTCAATATGACATGCATAATCAATGCTTGTAATAAAACATGCTTGTGAGATATTTCAGTTGCATAATATACCATACATATGTGGTAATATACCATACATATGTGGGAAGAGACCTCAACTTACATAGACCAAACAGCTACAAGTTGGACTCCAAGGCATGACATCCCCTCGGTACAGGTGACTGGGCAAGACATCCCCGGCGAAGTATGACCTACTTTCCAAGGCAAACCAAACATGATAACATGAACTAGATGGATCCACTAGTATAACAAGAGTAATATTCAAAATCCTATGGTGGCACATAGTTTAGAAACTAAAGACTTTATATAAGGACCCCTTGAGTCGAGCCCCATCTGAAGCCTCAATTGGTACTAATACAAATCCCACAGAATACTTGAAATAATCATACTTTAATAATAACATGAGTAACTTGTCAGAGACATGATAATATGACATGAGTAGCTCTTAAACTTGCTTGACCTCTACTAGTGACCCTAACTTGAACATGAGAGTAGATAATAATCATACATGATCCCTTGCTTTAACATGAATGGCTCACAAGAGGTCAAAATATCTTGAAATAGGGCTCAATTTGATACTTGTAAAATCATAGATACTTTTCATGAATTCAATATATCCTTGAAAGATCTTAATCATCATGAAGTCACTTGACTTGTAAATCATGTAATAGTTCATAAACAACTTGAGAATACCTGTCATATAATTTTATCAAACACATAGTGAGTTCATGATACTTGTTCAAAATCATGCAACTTAAGAGAAAAACAAGAAGAGTAAACTCAATACAAATCAAGCTACCAATAATGTAGTAAAACCCTCATTTAGGGTATCTTGAAATCCATCACAGAAACTCATAATAGTTTATAGTTTCATACCTCAAATCATGCATAGTATCAAAAGACAAAATCAATTCATGGAATAAGCTTGAAATATATATTCATGCATAACCAATCAATACTTGATAAAACTCCAAAACAATTTATGTTCATATTTAATAATACAAGATTCCCATAAGTAATACAACTTGAAATCATGGAAACTTTCATAAAAAGAAAAGGTTGGACTCTATGGGTGAAAGGACCCATGGATGAAGAACCATATACCTTAAACCTTGAATTTCTTGGAATGAACTTGAATGAGACTTGAAGATTGATATGGGTTCTTGAGTTCCAAAATTTAGCTTAAAATTATTGAATTTGAATGAGAGATTTGATGAAGTTTTGGAGAGGGTTTTGAGAGGGTTTTGTCGGTTATAGAGTTGAAAAATGGCTAAGTATGGAAAATTTCATGTTTAAATAAGCATGGGGCTATTACCCTAATGCCCTTGGATGAAATAAGAAAACTGAGGAAATTATTACACTGGTCCATGCCCCAAGCATGATGCAGACCAAGCGCATATCACAAAACACACAAGTCCGTGCCCCAGGCCCATCGCAGCCTATGTGCGGAAAGACACTGGAAATCAAAAAATTAGCAAAAATTATTTTTCGCTGCGGGTCTTCTAAAATTTGGGTTATACCCATTCGCCACTCAATTTTGCCACCTGATCAAGAATATGAAGTCCAATTTTTGATATCATGCATAGATTTTGAGATATGTGGAATTTATGATTATGGGGCATTCCAAAGCATATGAGGGGTTTTTCACTTTAATGGGAGAAACCACCTTCTTTCTACTAATATCCCCATCTTAACCTTTGGCCATACGTTAGTTCATTTCAAGCTCAAGGAGGGATCGATAAGGAACAAGAAGGAATTATCTTTCACAAATATGAGTCAAGGTTACATGGTCACCAAGGAAAGGATCAAGGCTCAAAGGGCTTCACTTCCTTGTCAAGGGATGTCATTATGCTCAAGTGGACTTAACAGAACCAAAGAGGGCCTAAGGTCCTTTCCCAATCCAGAATCAACCATGTTACTCCAGAAAACAAATCGGGCAAGTTCTAGATGTTGCAAAACATGCATCTCAACAAATTCCTAATCCCACATTTGGAAAAATAGATTTGCATTTAAACAATGGCAACACACTCGCAATTTTCAATCATGGCATATCCAAGCTCAATTGCTCACATTGTCAACTCAAGATGCATCAAATCTATGCATGGATAGAATTATCAAGAAAAGGACTAACTAGTGAGTGAGTACATGCTCCTCGTCCATGTCACCATCCGAATCAAAGACATAGAACATCGATGCTCGGATTGCTAAGGACTAGAGACATGATATTATCATTAGAACAACTTTTCATATATGCATGGGGTTTGCAAAAATTCAAGGAATCATTTGTAATTATTCATCCATTCAACTTAAAAAAGTAGAAAAGTAAAAAAAATAGCAAAAACAAATACTACTCTATTACAACTCGAGTTAAAATTTTTTTGCAACCCAGGTTTTTAAAATATGTCTCAACATTCATCAACAAATCAATTAAACACTATTGTCTAACCAAACTCATAGAAAAAACACAAAGTAGTTATCATCTACAAAGACAGGAAACTCGTTATGCTTACCTCCTCCAAAAAAACATTGTCCACAATGTTCAAGGAGTAGTGGTGATTAAGCATAAGAAGAAAGAAATAAGTATGAGAATCCCTCTGGTTCAGATCAGTCCATCTATGGTGGTGGTAGAGTTATCAAAGTGGTTATGGGGGCATCAATGCCCTCTTCTATCAGTGTACTCTCAAGATTAATCAAAGGTTGTAGGGGCTCAGGCTCAAGAACGCAAAATGTGCCTATCATGGACTTTTCTAGAAGAGATGTTGCTTTCATAGTATCCATAATTTGGCTCTCTATCTATGCTAGCTCCCCCATGGTCCTCTTGGCGGTTTGCTCTTGCTATTTATGCATTAGTCTTTGGGGTGCTTACCTCTTGGGTTTCTTTACCGTCTTCACCCGGAACATTCACGCTCAACTCATTAACGGAGATCACAACCATATCTACTTTGAGTGGATCTTTTAACCAGTAAAAATGTGCCTTTCATGGACTTTTCTAGAAGAGATGTTGCTTTCATAGTGTCCATAATTTGGTTCTCCATCTATGCTAGCTCCCCATGGTCCTCTTGGCGGTTTGCTCTTGCTATTTATGCATTAGTCTTTGGGGTGCTTACCTCTTGGGTTTCTTTACCATCTTCACCCGGAACATTCACGCTCAACTCGTTAACGGAGATCATAGCTATATCCACTTTGAGTGGATCTTCTAACCAGTTAAAGAATGTGATCAAGTTCGTGGACTGGAGGGCTACCACTTCCTTCTTCAATAAATCAAAATTGACTTTTAAAATAGATGCATCAACACTGCCACCTCTTGCCTTCTCTACAGCTGCCACCTTACCCTTTAAGTAGGTCAACTCCTTCCTATGGTCATCAATCATCATCTTGAGTCTATCCATCCTCAGTTTGTGTGCTCTATCAAATCGCATTGCTTAGCCTCGACCTCAGCATATGGATTTAAAGTTTTAGCAATGGCTGGCTAAACTAGCTCAGACACAGATAACTCAAATTAGTGGCACGAATATTAGCTACTTTGGTTAGTCAGCTAAAAGCAAAAATAGTGGTCCTAGTGTGTGGGGGTTGGTCATTTGTAACCTTTGTCTCTTCTTGTGCCTTAATAGTGAGAATAGGGGTAGTAGATGAATCTAAAGTAGGGGAAGGAGAGGTTTTACCTATCTCAAAGCCAGCTCCATAATGCCGGAGTCAAGCACCCTCAACACCAACCACCGGCGTTTAGTCAACCGGCTTCTTTCTTGCCCTATCCTCCTCATACCTTTAGAACTCTGCTTCAATTCACCAGATGTCTTTGGATTCTTTTGGAGTTACCTCTATATCAATCTTTTTATTCTTGGGGACTCTGTATATCTCTCGTAAAGTAGTAATAGGGCTAGGAAATGACAATGAGGTCTGAACTTGCTTCGCCCTTGTAAGAATTTTTGGGGTGATGATTCTGCCAAGGTTTAGTTGCCGACGATCCATAATACTCCCAATTAATGCTGCCTTGGCATGTCGAAGGATAGATTCATTTTGTGACGACATCAAATTGCTACTAATAAACCCAAACCAAGATCTCTTCGAGATGTTTAGTACCATGTTTTCAATAATGACTCCCCCTCTAACCATGAGGGAGCAAGAATACAATCATAAGACTCAACCAAGCTTTTATATCCTCAAGTGTTGGGATCTTCATCACATCTTCCATGTCATTATTTTCTTCGTTCACACACCCTAGAACATCATTGAGTTAAGTCTGACTGTTTGGGACTTCCACACCTCTAACCTCCATAGCATCAAGAGGTTTGAGCATAAACTTTACCCTTCTTTTGCTCTTTGGAATGGCCATGTCATAGGCCTCATAGAAATCATGGACAATGGTAGGCACATATGGGTCCCGAGGATTGGTGAATATTTGGAAGTTGTAGGTACTTGTCAATCACACCATTAGTTGATCGCTGCTTCTCCTCCATGATTGTTCTCTGCCCCTCTGCCCTTAGTCTGCTTAAGTTTCATGCGGTTGTTATTTCATGGATCCTCTGAGATTTTTTGAGAAGAGGATCACGAATGGCTTTAGACCTGACCTCACTTTGATTTCTTTTTGGACTTGGCTCTGAAATAGGCATCTTATAATTCTTTGATCCCTCTTGCTCACCTTCTGAACTAGTCCAAGTTACATGGAGGGACATGTCCTTATCAGTGCTAGACTCTCGATGTTCAACTACCTTCCTTTTACCTTTCTCTTGTACCTCCCTATGAGGATTTTAATATTTTTGTTCTACACTTTGAAGAGCTATAACGACACCCGTAGTAGCTCTGGACCAACCTCGAGTGACGGGCTCCTTATGTTTGCCCATTCCTACATAATAAACACCAAATAACGTATGCGTAGGAATCTTGAAACAATCAGGTGCAAAATTAAGCATAACATAATCAGTCTGGTTGGAAAGGTCTGTTTGACCACAAAACATATTCAGTGATACGATGAATTGATTCAACAGTAAAATAGACCATCACTTTCTTTGCATAATTTTCAGACTTTAGGATACTACTACTTTCGGGTATGCTCATACACACTCGGCGATATGCCGAATTACTTCGATGATGGTAAATTCCATCGTGAAAAGTTGCAGCATACAAACATGAAGATCAGTCAAATAAGGTGGTGCATATGAAAATTAGGTGCATCATCGAGTTAACTTAGGCGGTCAAAATGATCATTATGGAACGTGACTGGAATGGCCATTTATCTATTTACTCAGAATTAAACTATTTTACAACAAGAACATGGATGAAAGTCACATACTAGCCCAATATCAAACACCAAAGCATGCTCATCTACCAATTATCACAATCACATGGTCTCCAAAGCTAGAGAAAATAGACAATTTCCCCCAACCTATAACTTGATGCTCCACTACACGCCAATACTTCACGGGGGTCCTATTACCCCCTGAACTATTTTAAACTAGAATATTGACACCCCCAAAATGTCACCACAAAATCTTTGGGGCTCAGTGTAATGCACGTGCCTGGACTATTTATTTAGAATAAAAAAATAAAAATTTAAAATGTTCATCATCAAAATCTAATCAATTTTGAATGCATTTTATTTTTTTCTCCACCATTTTATTAATCTTCCTAAACCATCACATTTTTCCTCCATTATTTTCAGATATCTCATCTCCTCCACTGCACTTCCATCTCCATCACACACATCCTCCTCTAGCTTTCTTCTTTCTTTTCGATCACTTATTTGCACAAAATTCAATTGTCATTACCGAATTCGATGGTAGGTATTACCGCAGGTGACGGTGGTGGTGATCAGCTCTTGTGCCATCTCAATATCATCAAGTTGTTGCAGATCTGCTTCATCTTCATGATCTCACTCGATTCACACTCCGTTTTATTGCGCTGACAATCTATTTTTTGGCTTCTTCACCGCGCCTTTTGCTTTTTTGATCTTCAAAAGTTTCAAGGTTCCTACAAAGCTTACCTTGTCGACATCTCGTCAATCTACTCTGACGAGCTCTGAAGTGAATTTCGATGACACAAGAGTTTGACGTTCCGACGGCAATCTCTAGCTTCGACTTTTTGATGGTCCATGTTCATTCATTCCTTCATTTTTCTATACTTCTTGTTTTTGAAATTCTTTGTTTTTTCTGTGCTTTATGATTTTGACATTCTTTGTTACTGATTCCTAGGCTAATTACTGTTATAATTCTTTATCTGTATTTCTTATTCGGATCACTGATATATATTTGTATCTCTTGTTTCGATTACTGGTATATATTTGTATTTCTACTTGCTTGCTGTTTCCTTGTTGCCTGGTACTTTCTGCATATATCTTATCTGTTCTTATTGTGATTGTAGGCTGTTTGTTATATATCGTGAGTATAGTGTTGTGTAGTTATTTCATATTGCTGGATATTGCTGATTACATATTGATTATGGGCTGTATAGCGTATTGTTTTTTGGTATCGTCCTATTGTTGGTAGTTTTCCTGTTGTTTACTATTTTACTGGTATACTCGTTAGATTGCTTTACTACTTTACTTGTATTTTTTAGATTTTGTAGCTTAGAGAGTTTTTAGTTTTTAGTTACTGGCATCAGGATCTCATGGTGGACTAGGGTCATGTCAACGGTCGGGGTCAGGGGTTAGAGGTAGGGGTGGTAGGGGAGGCACGGAGTTATTCAAGTTAAGGGTCGGGTCGTGGTATATAATATCTCTTACAGGGAAATTCATAGAGCTAGTGAAGTGTTTAAGAGGAGACATATTAATATAGCGTGTGTCCAGGAGACCAGGTGGGTAGGCACCAAGGCTCGGGATGTGGATGGG
>JAOTQR010077741.1:0-11902 GCA_025774065.1 Solanum ossicruentum | reverse complement strand
GCGAAATTCTTCTTTCACAACAGCCATTTTTTGAATTAAGACTCCTTACTGGATAGACAATGTCAGCTCATCCATTATCAAAGCAAAAAGAAAAGGACTCAACACAAATCCTTAATGGAGTCCCATCTCTACAGGGAAGTACTCGGAGTCTCCTCCCATCGCTCTTACTTGAGTTCTGGCTTTGTCATACATATTATTTATCACCATAATATATACCATTGGCACACCTATAAATTTTTTAAAAAAATTTTCATCTATAAAATTTTTGATAATATGAAAATGTTCTTTTGCTTTTTCGTATTATTCATTCTGATTAAGATCTTGCTTTTCAACATTTTCACAACTCAAAAATTATTTATGATACAAATATTTTGGATTATGTATCAAGAATAATCCAAGATTTGTGAATGGTATTAGTCAAATGTATCTAATACTATCCATTTGCTGTAGTTAGGTATCAAATAGAGAACCATTAATAACATACATAATTATTTATTGATATAAATACTTTGGGTTATGTATCAAGAATAATCAAGATTTGTGAATGATACAAGTTTAATGTATTTGATACTAACTTTTACTTAAATTTTCAGTAAATATATCCAACTATAGAATCACAAACATGAATCACAAAAATTTATGAATCGGTGACTTAGCTTTATGTATCAAAAATAACTCTAGGCTTGCGAATGATACTAGTCGAATATACCGGGCACTAACTATAACTTAATTTACAGTAGTTATGTATCAAGCATAGAATTATAAATGTGATATATATATATATATAATTATAAATTAATGTATAATAAACTTAGAGTTATGTATCAAAATAACCTTATATTTGTAAATGATACAGTTGAATATATCTAGTACTAAAAATTATTTATATTTGCATTGATTATGTATCAAGTACATAATCAAAAACCTGATACATAGAAATCTATGATTCATAAACTTTAGGATTGTGTATCAAAA
The DNA here is from genome assembly GCA_025774065.1 of Solanum ossicruentum. NCBI lineage: Eukaryota > Viridiplantae > Streptophyta > Magnoliopsida > Solanales > Solanaceae > Solanum > Solanum ossicruentum. The sequence continues at coordinate 10,927 of JAOTQR010077741.1, read as the reverse complement.
ATAAGATTAGAACACAATGTGTTGTACTGTATAAGTTGTAATGTATCATAATGTTGAAAAGTACAAATTATGCATAATTTATTAGGTAAAAAACTACCTAGATACATTAAAAATCAAAACTTTGGTAAAAATGGGTGTGTAGTAGCTAGTTCAACTTTTCCTCCCCTTTTTTATAGAGGCTTTTCTATTGAAGATTTTGAACTTGAACCTACGTCCATTTTCGCTTTCTTCTCTTGCAATTTCTTCATGACTAATGGACCATTTTATTGTTTGGATCTATTTTCATAATCATCATCATTCGAATCAAACTCATGAGTAATATCATCTTTAATTTTAGAAGCATCTTTAGTTTAATAAGTATCTTGATTTTGAGGAAGGTCTTCAGTTTGAGGACCATCTCAATGAAAATTTTTTATTTTAAGGTACTAACTGGGTAAGACCAATACTCAGAAATGGATGAAAATCCATATGTATCAAAATGGACTGGCAACAACGTCGACTTGTTGTATGATCATTGGCTCATAAATGATTGTGTTGGATAAGAGAAAGTCCCAAATAGTTCTTGATAGTACTCTAATGATTGAATTGGAGTGTATATTATTGATCTCTATCTAAGCTATATTTTTACTTTAGACTTATGACATTCTGATTTAGTTCCTCATCTTTTTGAGTTGAGTTGATTGTTGAGTTGAGTCCCTTAAATTCTCTTTGATTATGTTCTTTACTTTCCAGCTATTATACATATTCGTACATTTCATGCACTGACGTTCATTTGGGCTTGCATCTTTCCTTGATGCAGAGATAGGTATTAAAAATTATAAATAGGTGCATCATTTAGGATCTTCTCTTCTATTAGCTAATTTTTAAGTCCTCCCTTGCATTCAAACAATACCACTAATAACATTTTTGCTTTGAGTTCTATTTTTATTTTGATTTGAGGAAGCCATGAACTTGTCATTAGCACCATCTATACAGTAGAGATAAAGGTTTTATAAACTAGATAAAGATGAGTTGATGTTGAGAGCTTCATCTCTTGACTGGATTTCTTTAAAACTATTCTTGTGTTGCAGATTTTGAGTTTGATTTGTTGGCCTATGACCTTTATTCATTGAGTTACAACATTGATTGGATTTGCCCATCAAACTATCTCTTTATTTTAAGTCTTCGGTTGATTTGAATGGATGAATGTGTGATCAGGTCAAGTGGTTTTCTTAGGAGCCAGTTATAGTTTTCGAGTGTCAGCTACACCAAGGGTACCCTCCAGGATGTGACAAACTTGATACCAAAGTACAAAGTTCAAGTGTCTTAGGGTCTTTATGAAGCTCTTTCTAGTAGAGTCTTATTTATGGGTATGTTGTGCACATACTTTATAAGCAGGAGACTACATGATATTAAAAATTGTTACATTTTTTTTAGATTTTGAATCGTGTAATAGAGTTATTTCCTAAGAAACTCATGATGATTTGTGTATTGCTCTAAATCTTTTGACTGTGCCTCATCTACGAAGTGATAGAGATAGTAAAGTTCAGATCCTTACTAAAGAGTTTCTCTCCAATAAAGTAATAAGAATGTAAAGAGACTGCATAAGGCTTGAGAGGGACTGACTAGTGTATTAAGTTGATTGATTCAAAAGAATGTACTATTATTTATTTGAGTCATGGTTTGAGGTATGTCAAGATGCACCCAAACTAACTTATCCAAAAATTTATTTATCTAAGATGCACCCACGATTAACTTATCCAAAAATTTGTTTCTGACGTTATATGCGAGAAGAAAAGTTATGTTTCTAATAGTGTAATGTTACCATATGAGGGAGTGTGATTTAAAGTTTTGCAAACCATAAGTAAAATTGAGTCATCCTAGAGCTAGAAAGACGACAGTGGAAAAGAAGAGACTAGATAGTGAGAGTGGTGGTCCATTGAGGCTTGTAACTAGAATTATATATCTATTTGGTAAGTAATATGGTGATGAGTCCATTCCCATAAGTTTTAACAACAGAATAGTAAATACCATTTGATTTTCATAATAAGGTCTAGAGGAAACATTATTATTAGGATGAGTTAGAGTGTTCTCCAAACTAGAAAGAGGTTTAAATGATGTATTGTAGTATTAATGAGGCTGAAGTATAGTGTGAATAGCGAAACTAAGTGGTCATGAGGTGATATATCTAAACTAGCATGATTCTTAAGGTAGATCCCCGCGAGATTCATAGAGTTATGAGCTTATCCGGATAAGAAGATATAGTGAATGGGTGAATAGTGCTTGAGTTTCGAATAGGGGACGTGTTGATTGATTATTTTCTATGAGATTTTAGTGGACCTATGTTCCAAATTCTTACCTAGTAGTTATATGTTGATATAATATGAGAAAAGTGTTTGATGCACATGTTAGCAATAGATCATAAACTTGAATTTTGAGGAGTATTATGAAAGAGAATATAACATTATGACAGTGATAGTCTTAATTGGAGATTTTCTCTAAGAGGCTTGCTGTAGTGTACGATCGAGATTAAGATGTTGACTTGCAAGGAATGTGATGCTATGAGTATGGGGTAGGGACCTCTTAGATGAAAATAGTAAATTGAAGATAAATCATTGGATAAGAAGAGGTTAGATCATAAGGATTGTAGAAAGCGGCTATCCATGCCAATAAGAGCAGCAAGTATAGCAAGATTTGCCCATAGAAATAAAAGAAAGTTAAGAGTGTATCTAGAAAGAAAGTTCCTATAGCGATTTTATATAATTGAGTGTAGTATAATGAGAGAGTTTAAGATGTTCTTGTGGATAGTGATTACCCGACCGTGTAGAGACTTGTACTTATAGCTTAGTAAAGAGGATCAATTTGTAGAACTAGAAAGATGACCTTTGAGCTAAGGGAGAGATGATGAGGTAATGAACCTAAGGGAATTTTGAGCTTTCGATAGTGATAAGTTGATCGGGATGAGGCATTAATGCTTTTCTATCTCATATGTTCCTTATACTTTAGTCGACGTGATAGCCTATTCCTGTCCTATGTATGAGTGTCATGCCCATTGCTAAGACCCATGTACCTTATGTTAATTTATGTTCAGGTTGAGTTCCCAAGATGAGAAATGGTAACTTCATTTAGCGATTTCGATTTTATCTCACATATCTAAGAGTTTTCAAGCCTATGTTAAATGAGATATGGATTGAATTTTGCACTATGTACAATTCCATGAACTCATGATGGGCCTTGAAAGATAAGGGAGATCATGTTGCATTAAGAATGTTCTCAAATTAAATATCTTGAATAAATCATGCTTATGATCTTTCATTCTAAACCCTCTTAATGTCCTCCTTCCCAGTCTTGATAACAATGTTGATGATCGTAGATAGTTCATGGTTGATGAGAGAGAGTAAGTGTTTCTAATTATGATAATGGTGTTGGATTGATTTTATTTAAGATTATAGACATGGAGAAAGAGCAAGATGACATCTTGATGGGTGCAATAAATAGGTAATATATTATTGGTCTCTCTCTTGATAAGAGTTTATGTGATTGTGGGTGTAGATGCTATGGTAGGGTTGAAGATTCTTAAGTGATATTGACCTCCAACAGGCCATAAAATGATTAGAATGATAGGCTTGAATTGTGGTTGTCCTAATGTAAATGATTGCAGTAGGCTATTCATGATCCCAGGTAAGGATTTCGAGTAGGTGTATTAGAGTGGTGAGAAGGAGTAGTATCCTTTAAATGAAAATCCTTACAAATATATAGAATAGAAACCGAGCGGGTTAGATTTGCACAAGTATAATTATCTTATGGGTAACACACTGTGACTTTGAGTTTACTTGAACTTGATGAGGGTATGCAACAGACTTAGACTTTAATGAGAGTTATAGGGTTAAATTAATGAAGTGTGATACACAAGGAGGAGAGAATGGTTGAGGAGAGTCCCCAATATTGAAAGCTATCAGTCCAATCTCTTGATACATAGTGGTCCTATCCTTATATTAGACAAATAATCTTCTCTTGAAGTCATAAAGAAAGTCGATGAGAGCATTCGCGATTGCAACCCTTTTTTATCCCTGGTATGACACCCCTTCTAGTGAGAGAGTTCCCTATTTATGAGTTGATCTGCTCATTCTTGAGTTTGAACAATCAAGTCTCTAGAAGTTTAAATAATTTGATCAATTGAGTTTTGATGTTCTATTCATGCCCATTAATGATGGAGCTAAAGGTAATGTTCCTATTCTAGATCTTCCATCCTAAACCTGATTGTTGATTGTCTAGAGAATTTAATTAGTTGATTGATTTTTGAGTGATTCTTGGTTGTTATTCGTGTCTTGAGTCTGACTCTAGTTACTCTTCATTCGAGAATGAATGATTCTAAGGGGAAGATAATATTACACCTTGGAAATTATCAACATGACCTTTGACGAGAGATTGCTCATATATCGCGTCATTCCAAAAACTTTTAGCAAATTTGAGGCCAAAATAATGATCAGCGCAAAAAATTAAGTGGTTCAATAGAAATTTAGTCTAACCGAAGCAAAAGATCAAAATGCGATTTCCAGCAAGACGTGTGATACCTTTGCATCGCGGAGATCGATGCTCCAAAATAGGTCATTCTCACACTTTACACATAAAACTCATTCGATGAGTGTGATTTATGTGTTACATAAAAAAATGAACTAAGGCAGAGCAAGTTCGCGACGTGGACCTGCTCCATCGCAATTTAAAATTTTTTTTGTGGGCTGAAATTTTAATGAGGACATTCCAGATCTTTCTCCATCCCTCATACACTTAATCTATGACTGATATATGTCATTTTTAACCTTAAAAGGGTTTGTATCTTTATGTTAGTTCATCTTAAAAACTACGATTAAGGAGAGAATAGGATATTAGGGTTCAAGAGGTTCAAGGATGTCACGACCTAAAAATCGGGTACGATGGCTCTCACCTAACCCACCAAGACGAGTCAGCCCAACACCTAATGACCCAACATAATAGTAATAGTAGAAGATAAACAGTCTAATTAGGATTGATAAACATACTTAATCAAAACTAAAACCTTTCCAAGACTGGTGTCACATGTACAAGCCTCTAGATACAAAATTCTGAAATGAACTATATGTCTTGAATGTCTGGTCATCAAATAGAACAAAACATATAACAAGAAAATAAAATCTTTCAATCCCTACTGGGGATATAGACAACTACATCGCAAATAATCCGGAAGCTCGATCCAACAAAAAGGAAGTCTAGCAGGGTGGACTGGGCTCACACCTACAAAAAAGATAGCAAGGGGTAAGTATCAAATAACAGGGTAATCAACAAATGGAACTAATCTAGAGTAAAGCAATGAAAAATACAAGTACTCCTTAATACCTAACCACATACTGCCGAACTACAAACTTGTATGTAGAAAAGTCCCGACGCAATATGATATACATTTTCACAGCAGAATAAATATACTCATCGGCTGACATAATATCTCGAACACAAAAATATATATTTCTAGCAGTTACACTTAGTCAATTACACAATAAGTCCACAATCTCATAAGCAAAAACAATAGTAATATCAAACAGATATGATGTGACGTGGAATGGATACCATAATCTGAAGCAATGTAATGAAATGTTAAGTAATCATGATGCATGTCTATCCTACGATACACATATGCTAATAACCTTATACCGGAACTCATGGGGACTGTACAAGAATCATATATTTGCAAATATTGCCAGCAAAGACCTCGATCAATGCTCACCCATTCGAAAATGTCCTCGGACCCATCTAGAAATAACCTCGTACCGCTGACATATTACCTTGCCTCAATCGGTAGAGACCTCGGTCGTTAATTCACATATTACCCTACTCATCTCTTAGTTGTAGCCATCACGAGTATCACATGCACAAAAAATAGAGGATGCAATGTGCATGACTTCAATGATATTACAATGTCATCACCATAAAGATTTCAATATTCTCAATCCATCAACGTCATCAATATCTCAATATCACATCAATTGTATCACAATATATGATCCATTTTCACATCAATATCAAGCAAATTACAAGAGTATAAACATATATTATGAATCCACAATTAACCCACAAACCAATAAATCACTATATGAATAATTACTCAACTTGAATCTCAAGATCAAAGCCTAACATGAAACAATTCTACCCCAAAGTGCTCAATTATGTGCACAAAGGAGCATATAAGGTTTGATCATACTTAACAAATTGCGTTAGATAAAGTCTCTAATCAAGTCAAATACAATACTTTTTCCTTTCCACGATACTTTGAATTCACCAAAATCTATTCAAATATAGCATCATAATCACATATCTAATCTAATGACACTAAAATCAATCAATTCAGAGTAAAGGGGTAAAATTTTCAAAAATCCTATGCCAAAAAGAGTAGCCAGATTCTAAAAATTAATACATGAAAACGTTTCCCACATATAAGGGGTTCAATGGTGAAAATCATTTCGAAAATGGAGTTAAGATGAGGGAGAAATCGTCAATTAAAGTTTACAAATCAAAGTTAAAAAAAATCCCCAATTTACACCATAAAAACTCAAAATTATAATTTAAAAATACAAATCAAATAATAAAAATCAATGAAATAGGTTAGAAAATAGTTACCCAATCAATTAGCCTTGAAAAACCGTGAAGATCCTCTCTAAAACAAAGTTTGAAATACTAAAAATGGTGGAAGAGGATTTAAACACATCTTTTAAAAACTAAAATTGTTCAAGGACATTATGTACTCCACGAATGTGGAGCTTTGTCTGCGAACACAGAGACCAAAGATAAGGGGTACACTCCGCTAACGCGGAGTCCTATGGGTCAGGTTACCCACATTTCCTCAAATGCGGGACCTTCATATGCTAACGCAGAGTGTATTGGTAGATGCATTAGACTCAATGGAATCGTCAAAATTCATTTTCGGAAAGTCCTTGGTCTCGAACCCGAGAAAGAGCATTTAAACCAGTTTAGGACTCAAAAACACAAAGTATCCTTAGAAGCTCTAATAATTATAATGAATCCATTTCTAGCGTTAGATTCACTATCTGAAATCATTAGAATTGGCGAAATTCCGATCCGAGCCCTTGAACTCCGAAAGTTTATCAATGTCAAACTTATGATCCAAAATGAACTAAAAATGCAACTTTGGGCCTAAAATCTCTGTTTTAACTCCAAATTTAGTTCTGTAAGATCTCCTAGATCAAATTAGATATTCCAGAGCTGATGGAATTGACAGAATTACGATTCGACACTCAAAACTCAAAATGATCCCAAAACTCAAAATTTTCAACATTAAGCCTTTAAGAAATCTTTTTTTTTTTTAGAAAAACTCCAACTTTTTACAAAGTTTTCACGATTCGACTTTTAAACTTGACCAAGAATGACTCAAGACAACTTTTGGGGAGGGTAAAATAATAATTTGATTGAAAATGCCAAAATAACCTTCGAGGTCATTACAAAGGCTAAGCTTCACTATTTGATTATCCAATCTTTGTTCCAAGTATGTAAAGCTGACCTAAATTATGGAATTGTTCCTCCATGTGCCTATAGGATTTGTGATAGGTTGATTGTGAAGGAATTGAATCTCTATGATGGTTTTCTTGAGAATTTTCCTGAATAATATAATTTTACTTAATATTGCATGATAAATGTTTTTATAAACTTATTTCTGGAACAAATGATTGAACTCTTATTTTAAGTATAAATTGTAGATATTATTTTATTAAATTTGTATAAATGAACTTAGGGGATGAGTGTAGAGCCTTTGACATTATGAATATTGATTATGACATAAGTATGATGATGATGATGTTGATAGAACTAGATTGACCAATAAGTCCTTATAAATTGAACTCCACTAACTAGTCTAAATTGATAGTCCTCTAAATGATTATTGAGACCACTCTTGAAAGATGTTGAAAATTGATTGGATGGTTGATAGGTGGAAATGCTCGAATGTGACAAAATTGATGAATTGATAAGAGTACTTATGAGACTCATTGATTGGATTGATTATTTTATGAGCACTGAGATTTGAGAGGAGTATCGACCTTAAATTGAGTAAGTGTATGTCCTACTTGAACTCAATAACTATATCGCCAAATGTGGGAGAGGATTGAACCTTTAAGCTGAACGTTTCTTGTTTAATGGGTTCTAAAAAAATAGAGGACTTGATTGGTTTTGGATCTATGATTGGTTTATTTGTTCTTTACCCTAGCAAGATATTGAATGGATTGACAGCAATTTGGCTTGTTGTACGATCACTGGCTCATAAGTGATCATTGTTGGACAAGAAAGACTCTCAGATAGGTGTTGGTAGTACTCTAATGATTAGATTAGATTGTATATGATTGATCTCTATCTAAGCTATACATTTACTTTAGATTATGACATTCTGATTGAGTTCCTCAACTTTCTGAGTTGATTCTCTTGAGTTGAGTTGATTGTTGAGTTGAATGGAGTTGATTCTCTTGAGTTGAGTCGATTGTTGAGTTGATTCCCTTGAGTTGAGTATCTTTGATTGTGTTCTTTCCTTTCTACTTATTTTACATACTTGTATATTCTACGTACTGACGTCCATTTGGACCTACATCTTTTCATGATACAGAGACAAGTATTACAAATCATCAATATGCGCATCATAGAGGATCTTATCTTCTATCAGCTAATTTGTGAGTCCTCTCCTGCATTTGGAGGATACCACTTATATCTTTTTTGCTTTGAGTTTAGTTTCTATTTTGATTTGTTGTAGCCATGAACCTATCATTGGCACCATCTATATAGTAGAGATAAAAGCTTCATAGACTAGACAAAAATGAGTTGATGTTGAGATCTTTTTCTCTAGACTGGGTTTCTTTAAAACTATTCTCATGTCGCAGATTTTGAGTTTGATTTTTTGGCCTATGACCTTTATTCACTGAGTTAGAACGTTGATTGAATTTGCCCATCGTATTGTCTCTTTATTTTAAGTCTTCTATTGATTTAAATAAATGAATGAATGTGTGATTAGGTCAAGTGCTTCATTTGGGAGTCAGTAATGATTTTTGAGTATCGGTCGTTGGAACATCTAGTAAAGTTATCAAAATACCCCTAGATGAGAGTTATGTGCACAACATGTCTTCCCAAACTCCGATGAAAAATTCAATGTCAGAAATGCGATCAACATGAAAAATTGTGTGGGAAAATAGTCTTGGTTGATTTTTAGAGCAATCAGATCAAAAGATAATTTTTTGATGCGAAAACACATTATAGAATAAGTGTGCGACAGGCTTGCGATGCGGACCTGCTGCGGATTTACACGTAAATGTGATCCCAATATTTTCTACAGGATTAGAAAACTCGATCAAAAGATTTTCAGCAAAAAACCCCAAAAATGGCCAAAGTCCACGACGCGGATTTGGTTCCTCGAAGTGTATTTTTTTCAGTTTTTCATGAGAGGCATACCAGACTTTTCCCAATCTCTCCTAAACTTAAAACATGACCAAAATATGTCATTTTGATTACAAAAAGTGTTTTAACACCCATTCCTAAGTCTTTCTAAGTTTCTAACAAAGACTAGGGCTAAAGAGAAGAGAGGAAGAGCTAGGATTGAGGAGAGTTCTTACGAGATTGATTGTCAAAACTCTATACCAGTTATGTAAGGTTAAATAAAACATGGGAATATTCTTCCATGTGCCCCATTGATGGTAATAGAAAGATTGTGAATGTGTTGAGTCTCTATGCATGTTTTCTTGAAAGATTTTCTTATAAACTGTATATTTTAAGTATTTTACATGCTTGATGATCATCATAAAACTTGAATTTTTACTTATTAAATAACTTTCATGAGCTACTACATATACCCTATATGATATTTTATAAAATATTGCGTGAATGAACCTAAGGATTGAGTCTAGAGCATTGAGTTAAGAATATTGACTGTGATTGTTATCTAAGCATGATGATGATTTGATGGAACTTGATGGTCCCATGAGTATAAATAATTGAACTCCAGAGATTTTTCTAATTAACTTCTTCTTAATGATTGATCTGAGTCCTTGAGTTATTGAATGAGAATTAAGTCGATGAGATGATTGAGATGATAGGCTAGAAAACCAGCTGAGATAGAGTTAATGAGATGATGAGAGTCCTTATGAGACTAATTGAGTTTATGGGATGAATTATCTTATAAGCATTGAGTCTTGGGAGGAGTGCCGAGCTCTGAAACGAGTAAGAGTAGATCCTATTCGAACTCATTAATTACGTCGCCAAGCATAGGAGTAGAAAAAGTCTATTAAAGTCGGATAGGTCCCTATTTTGTGAATTAGGTCCGTTAAAATCGAACGAATTCCTTTTTTTAGGACTAAGTCCGTTAAAGTCAGACATGTCCCCATTTTATTGTCCTAAAACAATAGGACTTGGTTGGTTAATTGTCCAGATCCAATATGGATTTGATTTGTTCCTTACTTGGAAAGTACAGGACGACTATGGTAACATCAGTAAGATTATTGTACAATCACTTGCTCATAAGTGATTGTTGTCAGATAAAAGAAATTCCCAAATAGGTCCCACACTGATAGTACTCTTAGTTAATTCGATTGGATGAGGTTGGATTGGTATAAACTGGTCATTGTTTACTCTTTATTCTTGATTTAGATAGACATTTGATATTCTGATTGAGTATCTTCTGAGTTGATGTTATTCTGTATTATTCCACCTACATCTATTTTATTCAACCATTTTACATACTCGTATATCTCACGTGCTGACGTCCATATGGAATACATTATTTCATGTTGCAGAGACAGGTATTAGAGGCATCATAAGCATGTCTTGAGGGTCTATTCGCATTCAGCTGATCGGTGAGCACTCCTTGTTTTTTTTTGGGGGGGGAGGGGGGGTTCCATATTACTATCCTCTAGCTACTAGAGTTTGAATT
>JAOTQR010077740.1:0-11902 GCA_025774065.1 Solanum ossicruentum | reverse complement strand
TACCTGTGATATGATTACGCATGTATGATACTTTTGTTGGGCGATTCTACCGTAGCGGTGACCTTGTCGGCCCGCATGTCTATATATATATATATATAGATGTTTGTGGTATGCTGGGATTGCTGTTGCAGGTGTGGTTAGTCAGTAAAATAGAGGAAACTCTGCCGAAATTTTGGTAGATTCCTTAGCTATTATAGTTAGAAATCCGATTTAGTGTTTGTCTAGGTGCCCAATCGGCACTAATCACGGTCCCTGGGTTGGGTCATGACAAAATCAAAATCCAACCAACCGTGCTATAACTTTAACAACTATTGGTCAGTAGTTTCTAGAATCAGTCATCACTTTCCAGATAGATTTTGTGGGCAAGTCTTCTTGTTATGAACCATTGACGAACAATTACTGCAAGTAATCTTACTTCTCTTGAATTTCACTTCTGTAATACCATTTTTTCGATCATAATTTGATGGTCTTCCTAGTCTTCAACAGTTGGTGCTACTACATTCTCATCTAACATATTATCAGGGATAACCCAAGTGCACTCGCATGACAATGGTTCAATTGATATTGCATATGCATCTTGAAAATTTTTGTTATTGCAGTTTACTAAACAATAATCCTCTGCATATTTATCCCAATATTCAATAGCGGTGATTGCATGGCCACAGGGAATTTCATCATGTTGAAGCCTTCCGTAAGAACACATTCTTGTATTCATACAAATTGTGAACCTCTTTGTACCATCCGTGACTATATGAAGGTGTTCTGTTGATTCCCTCACCTTAAAAGAAAATAAAATTTAATTCTTTTTCCCATCTATAAATATTCATAATAATCTTAATTAAAAAGCTACAATAAAACCGTCATTTTGTGTGAAACTCTTTTATTATCTACTAGTATTTAATTGTACTTTCTTGATAAAGTTGTGATGGTATCCTTTCCCTTTTGGATGTTCTTTTTATTCCAATTTTCGATTGTTTTCCTCAAGTACTTTAACATTGGAATTATAGAAGCCTCTGTCCAGGCAAGATTGCATTATTTATTGATTCATCAATATTATTTGTCAGTGTTCATATCCTCTTTATGGTAGAATGTGCACGAGATCACTTTTCAAAATCAACCTTTGCCAAATATGTATAGCATTTTGAACTTATCTCTTTCATTTGACACATCAACTCCACAAACTCCGGAACTATGTACGCTTTTGCCAAATTGAAAAATAATTTTCTCACATCTTTGGTATTTTGAGTGTCTTTTTTAGCACGTTTATCCATAACTAATAGATGCAAGTATAGTGAGGGAATCCAGGATACACAAATGCAATAACATTCCAAATGCTTTGTTTTGTTCCGAAACAAAGCACATACCTTCTCTATCACCAAATGTCAATTTAAAAAATTGAAAGAACCTATTCCACGAATTATCATTCTCTGAATCAACCACACTATATGCTAGTGGCAAAAAATATGATCTACATTAAAAATCACTCTTTTGTAATTTATTATATCAAGATACTAATTATAAACTTTATTTGCTGCTGCTATTAAAAACGTATAAACATATATGTGATATAATTACTTATATAAAATCAGGAAAAAGATGAACAATCAAAACAAAACTTACACAATCAACTAAATCAATATATACAACATGTTATGGGTTCAATAGTTTAGCCAACTTTATCAGTAATTTAACATGCTTTTAGGTAAAAACCATCAATTTCAGTAACTTTATCAAAAATTTAGAACCAATTAATCAGAAACATCATTGTCCCAAATATTAAATGACATGTCAAAAGACAAGCACTATGCCAATCTACTATAAAAAATAAAAACAAATAGGAAAATACCATTATACCAAAAAAGTATAACCAAAACAAAAATCCAAAACATTATAACAGAAAATACGTTAACAAACTTGAATTATGAAGTTTATATAACTTATCACTAGGATCTAATGTGCTGTAAAAATACAATACTTTTGATGCTTAAAATTTAGAGTTTTATGTGTTCTCAATGCGATGTTAGTGGGTTTTATGTGTTTATGTGTTTATCTTTGCAGGATTACAGGTTGGCCATGATTTTGGAAAAAGTTACAGAAGTTGCTGCAGATTTGCTGTTATACGAGACACCATATGGGCATAGACTATTCTACGAGCCTTAGGGCGTAACACCCCCCTAATTCCTTCTACTTAATCTAAAGTAGATATGCAGAGGTTTCTGAGAAAAAAGACTGAGAAAAGCCGCAAAGGAAGGTTCACGAGAGTCATTTACGACTCGTAAATAGGTTTATGACCAGTAGAATGGATCTCGTAAAACCCCAGATGACTTGGTGAAACATTGTAATTCTAAGGCCTTTATGTACAAAATGGTATACGACTTGTAAAACATGTCACGAATCGTAGATAAGCTTTCATGAAAAATTCTAGTAACTCATGTTTCTGAACCTCCTAATTTACGAGATGAGTTTACGACTCGTAACGTGCTTTATGGCTCGCAGATAGGGGTTTCATCATAAATTCCAGTGTGTTAATTTCAGGACCCCTTTGGTTTACGAGAGCCTATCTACAACTCATAGAACGATCTATAACTCATAGACGGGGTCTTGTAGACTCGTATGATAGTTTTAATAAGGGGTATTTTCATTCCTTCCAATCCCTATTGCAGTATACCCTTAGTAATTTTAGGCTTGAATGAATCCGTACACCAGAACACTAAGGGTATTATTCACCTTTCTTCATTCAAGAGTTCTTGAGAGCACTAGAGGAGAAAATAAGAAGCTAGGGTTTCTAATTCAAAGGTGAGGACCGATTGAGGTTTGATTGCTCTTTCTATTCCCAGGTATGTAATGCTTACCAAAGTATGGAACTACTTTCATTCACATGACCATTCCTCTACTTGAGTCGATTTCTGAGAATATGAGTCAGGTTTTGTATTTTTATCAACAATTACCTAATTTTCTGTTATTCTTTTGAGTCTTTATGATGATGTATGAGATGATTGCTAGATTGCATGATTATTGATATGAGATTTATATATGTATTTTGTACTTAATGGCATGAACCTTAAGCTTCATGATTTTATGAAATTCTATGCATGATACATAGTTGAGTTTGAGCTTGAGTACCTAAGGTGAGTAATTTAAGTATGAGAAGCATGTCACATTTAGTCATATACAATTCCATATATGATCATTTAGTTTGCACTATGTGATGAGTCAAACTGAGTGAGTCTAATTGACCGTTTGAGTTTGAGTCGAGTTTAAATATCTACATTAGTTAACTGAGCTGATGAGAAACTGAGTTGAGATTAGATAACCCAATTAGGTTGAGTTTTGATTTGATTGACCAAGCATTAAGGATTGAGTTGATTGATGAGTTGGGCATGTTTTAGTCCTGGTAGGAGTATCGAGCATCGAGTGGGGAGTGAGTAAACATCTACTTTAACCCACAGAACTATTGCCAACATAGGATAGTCGTACAACTCGTTATGGTGACCTTGTCCCGCAAGTGGACATTTATTATGGATCCAAGAGAGAGTTGACCGCCCTTTTCATTGGCAAGTTTAGGGAGGGAGAGGCAATGATGTCGCCTTTGTTGTGCATCACCAAACTAAAGGTGATGGGATTGGATGTCAGTTAAGAGAAACTTCTGAGCAACATTTATTGAGCATGATATTTTAAACTGAGTTTTAACTGATTATATCAGTTGATTTACACACTATCATGTGCTTTGTGTTGTTAGCCGTCCTTTATGTTTCTCTTTCTTTGCCTTCCCATTTTTTTCATATCTCGTTTATTCTGCTTATGGATTTTTGAGACTATGGTTCCTAGAAAAGAGCATCTCTACCTTTGAGGTAGTGGTAAGGTCTAGTACAGTCTACCTTCCCCAAACTCCACTTGTGGGATTCTACTGGGTATGTTATTGTGTTTATGATTTACTTCAAACTTGCATGTACTGAGCTGAGCATGTGTTATTGAGTTGAGATGAGTGAGTTGAGCTTTACTTTCTTGAGCTATTTTACATACCAGTATACTGACAACCATATACTGGCATCCATTTAGGTATGCATCTTTTCATGATGCTGATACAGATTATAGAGGACTTCAGCCCGCCCATCATTGAGGTCCAGATCAGCATACTTCCAGAGTGGGTAAGCCCTCTTTGCTTTCCAGAGGAGCTCCTTATCTTATGAGTTGATTTAGTCTATTCATTCTTTCTTTGATTTAGGGTGTTCATAGTCGGTCGTGACACTATCTAGATTGTTGAGTAGAGACTTCATAGATCATGAGTTGAGAGTATTGAGTACTAATGTATCTAAAACTATTTTATTTTGAAAGTATGAAACAGTAGGTTTGCATAGATATATCTATATCATATGTTCTATCCTTTCATATGATGTCTTTATATTCTGACTTATTTTGTTCGCCATCGAGTTGATGTGACGATGAGGCTAGGTGGTTCTTTTGGGGAATCAATAATGGTTCTTCAAGTGCTGGCCAAGCCAAGGGTACCCACCTAAGCGTGCCAAAGATAGTATCAGAGCACAAAGTTCAAGAGTCCTAGGAAGTCTATGAAGTCGTATCAACTAGAGTCTTGTTTATGGGTGTGTTGTACACCACTCTGTATAAGTAGGAGGTTATAGGACATTAGGAATTGTCTCCCTTTCTATTATTCTGAGGTCAGTCTAACTCTATGGAAGTACCAATCTAACTCATGCATTGTGCGCTTGCAGATCATGCCTCCTAGATGCACCGTAACCCAGAGGAATGCTTTAGTTAGCAATGTTGAGAACCGTACCTCAAAGGTGCCTCCTCATGTGGAAATAAGGGGCTAAGGTCAAGCGGCTAGAATTACTAGTGTTCCTCTAACACCTACCGCTCTACCTGCTCCTACAACAGAGGTTGACTTAGATGAGCTATCTCTATGCTCACACAGTTGATAGTTGCCTAGAGTGGGAATTAGGGTTTGCATACTCCTAGTTCTATCTCTCATGAGCCAATGGATACCACCAAATTGAGGGACTTTCTGAGGATGAATGCACTTTTTTATGCTGGGTCTAAGGTTGAGGAGGACCCTTAGAACTTCATTGATGAGATGTGGAAGGTGCTGAAAACTATGCATGCAACTGAGAGTGAGTGAGTGTAGCTTGCTCCCTACCAGCTCAAAGATATGGCCAATGTTTGGTACAATTAGTGGTAAGAGAGTCGAGGTGAGGATGCTGAGCCTGCTGCTTGGGATGAGTTCAAGAGTGCATTCATCGATCACTTCTTCCCTCAGGAGTTAAGAGAGGTGAAGGTCGAAGAGTTTGTGAATTTGAAACAAGAGGGGTTGACTATAAAAGAATACAACATGAAATTTATCCAACTATTTAGGTATGCCCCAAAAATGGTCCAGGATATGAGAGCGAGGATGAGGAAATCATTTCTGGGTTGGTTAGAGAGGTGAAGAGGGAGTGCAAGGCGCCATTGCTGTTCCCAGGTATGGATATCTCCAGAATGGTGGTTTATGCCCAGCAGACTGAGGAAGGTAAGAAGAATGATATAGATGAGTATCTGAGTAAGAAGGCCAGGTCAGTAGGGCTTGAGCCCAGTCAGATCAAGCAAGGTAAGGGAGATAAGTTCTATTTCCAGAAGAGGACCTCTAGTTCTGCACCATCTTCAGCCAGTGCACCAACCCCAAAACACATGTATGATAACAAGTCTCAAGGTCAGCCAAACTTTAAGGCATAGGGTGCATAGTCTCAGGAAAGGGTAATTCTTGGCTCTAAAGAGAATCCACCTTGTGGGAAATGTGGCAGGATACATTTGGGAGAATGTAGAGAGGGAGGGAATGACTGCTACAAGTGTGGGCAACCAGGCCATTTTCAGAGAGGGTGTCTAATATGGGAAAATAAGGCCCAACCTTCTACACAGTGCCACTAACGAGGGGTAACCATAGAGGTACTGCACCAAGGGTAGGTGGTGGGATAAATTGTCTGTATGCGATGGGGAACCAACAAGACTAAGAGATTGCACCAGATGTTGTGATGGGTATGCTTCGAGTTTTTGACTTTCCTTACCACGCTTTACTTGATCTGGGTGCAACATGTTCTTTTGTGATTCCATATGTGGCAAGTAGATTTGAGATTTTTCTGAGTTCTTGCTTGAGCTGTTTCCTATTTCCACTCCTGTTGGCGAGTTCATTCGAGCTAAGATAATCTGTTGAGAATGTGTGGTATCCATTTATCATTGGGATACTATTGTAATTTGATTGACTTAGAGATGGTTGATATTGACGTGAACCTTGGTATGGACTCGCTTTATGCCTGCTATGCCTCTATTGATTACCAAACTCTAACTATCAACTTTTAGTTTTCGAATGAGCCTGTTATTGGGTGGAAGGGAAATTATGTTGTGCCAAAGGGTAAGTTTATTTCTTACCTCAAGTCTGGAAACTGATCTCTAAGGGATGTATCTATATCCTTATGCAATTCAAGTTTGATGATGTTGAGTCCCCTACTCTTTAGTGTGTCCCAATCGTGAGCGAGTTTCCAGATGTATTTCTTGAGAATACGCCCGGAGTCCCTCTTGATATAGAGATCAACTTCGAAATTTTTTTTCTTCTTGACACTCAACCCATTTCCATTTCGCTATATAGAATGGTCCTTGCGGAGTTGAAAGTGTTGAAGGAGCAGTTCAGGGATTTGTTAGAGAAAGGATTTATAAGGCCGAGTGTCTCTCCATGAGGTGCTCCAGTCTTGTTCATACAAAAGAAGGATAGTTCCCTGAGGATGTGTATTGACTATCATTAGTTGAGTAAGGTGATAATCAAGAATAAGTATCCCCTTCCGAGGATTTTTGACTTGTTTGACCAACTTTAGGGTGCCACTATTTTCTACAAGATAAACCTCAGATTAGGCTACCACTAACTGAAAGTGAGGGAATGTGACATCCCAAAGATGGATTTTCGAACATGATATGGTCACTTCAAATTCTTGTGATGTCTTGTGGGTTAAGAAATGCACCTGCAGCCTTCATAAACCTGATAAACAGAGTATTCAAATAATATTTGGACATGTTCGTGATATTATTCATTAACGATATTTTGGTATATTGCAGAGATGAGGAGAAGTATGCAAATCATGTCAAAATCACTTTGGAGACGCTCAAAGATAATGAGTTATATGCAAAGTTTTTCAAGAGTGAGTTTAGGCTCAAATTGGTGGCTTTCTTAGGCAATATAATTTCAGGGGATGGAATTCAAGTAGATACTCTAAAGATTGAGGCAGTCAAGAACTGGCCTTGACCAACCTCATTGACCGAGATAAGGAGTTTTCTAGGATTGGGTGGCTATAACCAGTGGTTTCTTCCATATCTGCACGGTTGGCTAAACTAACTCAGAAGAAGGTCAAGTTTCAATGGTTTGGCGAGTGTGAGAGAAGTTTCCAAGAGCTAAAGTCAGATTAACTACTGTACTAGTGTTGACCTTTCTTGATGGGATGGATGGATTTGTCATCTACTGCGATGCTTCGAGAGTGGGACTGGGATGTGTGTTGATGCAGAAGGGAAAGGTTGTTGCCTATTCTTCTAGACAACTTAAAATGCATGAAAAGAACTATCCCACTCATGACTTGGAGTTGGCAGCAGTGGTGTATGCTCTCAAACTATGGTGCTACTATTTATACAGAGCACATGTTGATGTATTTACAGACGACAAGAGCCTGCAATACGCCTTCACCCAGGAAGAGCTTAACTTGAGGCAGAGGAGATGGCTTGAGTTGCTCATGGACTATGATATAAGCATCCTATAGCACCCAGGTAAAGCTAATATGGTTGCTGATACTCTTAGAAGGTTGTCCATGGGAAGCACCGCCCATGTGGAGGAGGAGAAGAGAAAATTAGCCAAAGAGGTTCATAGACTGGAACAATTGGGAGTCCAATTAGATGAATCAAATCATAAAGAGAGTGGGCAACTTGGCATATGAGCTAGAACTACCATAGAGTTAGAGGCCATCCATCTGGTTTTCTAAATTTCTATGGTCAAGAAGTGTTTAGGAGATATAGAATTGGTTGTACCTGTAGAGAGTATTTATAATGACCCCAAAAAGCTCCCGAAAATGTGCCTTGGAAATGCCCAGAATCGTAATTTCCTTATATCTCAAGATTCACGTTATTTCGCAAATCCGACTTCATATTCTTGTTCGGGGGGAAACATTGAGTGGGAAATGGGTGTAACTCAAAGTTTAGAGCAACCGTAGCAAAATTCAAAATTTCAAGTGAGCAACAAAAAACTGTATGCCCGCGCCCCTAGCGCGACGTGGATGGGGCGCGCCACTGTCTTATTTTATGCCCAGTTATTTTATTCCGGTCCAAGGCTTTTGTTTCTTGGGCCTAAGTATAACACCCCACATCTTATAGTATTAGTACTACGCAAATGAAACATGATATGGTTTGGTCAAATTACCTATCATTTTTAAAAGTGCTTGAATCTCAAATTAGAGGGCGATATGTATGTCTAACGCTGAAGAGGGTCAAGTGTAAATAAGTTTTAAGTCAAATTGAGGAGATCACAACCTTATACGAGGTGAAGAAGTGAGGTGCTTGTAGGACTTAGGAAGGTATCAGGTGAGTCACCTACCTGCTTAGCTTAAATTTGCTAGCTAAATGGAGATGAGGCCGACACTGAATTTGTCCATGTCCGATAATGAATAAATGCTGTGTTTTACCATCGTAAATGGAAAATACTTATAGCCCAAGATGAATAATAAAAGGGACCAAGTACATCACAACCCACTTGACTAATTGGGCCCAAATTAAGTGAAGAGGAATTAGGAAAATGGGTAGCCAAGGCCCATCAACTTTGAAATCCAATTAGGCCCAAGTGAAAGGGAAAAGTTGCTGCATCACAACCTTGATAATATGAGTCTTAAACCACACAAGAAAGCTGGCCAAAAGATCCTTTAAGAAGACTTACAAGTAGCACCTTTAAGTCATTCTTAACTTGGGGGAAAAAATCAGCTTTCACAAGCTTTCTCTCTACACTTTCTTAAACTAGCAAAGCAACCACAAGGAGACCTTTAAGGTTCTTGGAGAAGACCTACACCTTGAAGGTAATGGAAAGTAAGTTTACATATGTGTTTAGCATGGTTTTCTTATGTAAAACAAGAGACTATGTTGGTTATGTTTATGCTGAAATTGTTGGAAAATATGTGTTCCAAAAGTTGTTGTACATTTTTTTGTTTATTTGGAAGCTTTTCTCTTTTTGGTTGGATTGATTATGAAGGTAGGATACTGTTCTTAATTAGTATTGGTTATATAATTATGTATAAAGTCTGCTGTACCATTGTTACAATCTGTGAAAGTGAGTTCTTGTGTGATATTGTAATTGCGCTTGTAATAGGAACTTGTGGGCTGATTGATTGAGGACTATGGTCTCACATCCTCCACCAATTTTGATGACTATTTTTGAACAATTTTAGGACTGGTTTTATGTGTATGGATGGTGGGTATAGTTTGGTTAAAGTTGGAATAGGTTTGAAACTGTCGACGTCGAAATGTAGTGAAGGGATGTAATGTTATGCCGCCTATTTGTATGTTGCGTAGAATTGTATGTGTTGTGCTTTTTGGACTTTTTAAGGATTATTATGGCACTAAAATAGGCTGCACATGATATCTATATAAAAATGTGTATTAGAATATATGAGTAGGGGTGAAAAGGTTTAAAGAATACGCTCGGGTTTATTATTACCTATTTGGTGCCCACATATTGTATTTTTTTTATGAGAGTGGGCTGCCAAGATGTATCTATTGGCTGCTAATGTTAGTTTTATCACCTACTATGTTTTAGATAAGTATATGGAGGAAGGGAAGGTTATCTCGATGTAATAGCGAGGTCATCCAGCGAGGTATGTAAGGCTACTCGATTTCGTATTACTTGGCATGAAATGTAGATTCTTCCTTGGCACATAAAGGCACTTACCAACTCCTACACAACTATTAACCATGTCTAAACTCTCTCACATGTTCATATGCTCCCATACATAGTCACCTTCAAATCTGCATATATAATTGGATATCAAGATACACGAGTTCGTTCTACTAAATAAAGTTCATGTGTTGTTCCACCTCCTATGCATTTCATTATTTTGTAACTTACACCTTTCATTTTGGTGTTGTATTTTGTGATTATTTACATGTCATATGTTGTAGCTTCAGTCCTACAGCTCCAATATTACAACCACCAAAAGAATCATCTCAAAAGTAATTGAAAGATAAAGTAAAGTATATTGCTTACTGATGGGTGGTAACTCGAGGGGTGAAAGAATCACCTAGCCAGGGTCGATTCTATCACGGGGGGTAGTCCAAGGGGTTAAAGGAAAAGCCTAGCTAGGGCCGATCCTGATATAGATTTACTACTGATCAACTAGTCATTTGTATTACATGCTGTGCACAGATTATACAGTAAAGTAAAGTATTAAAAAAAACATAAAGTATATGATCCCACAATATAACTAAAGGTAGTCTCTTATACTATACCAGTGTGTAGTTTCATTTGAGTTGTTACTTCATATATAATATTTCCTGCCTTACATATTCAATACATTGTCTCGTACTAACATCCCTTACGGGGGACCTGCATTTCATGCTGCAAGTACAGGTGCTAGTAGATCTCCCCAGTAGGAGTACAGTATATCCAGCTATTATTACCAAGCTCTAGGTTTCTTCGAAGCCTCGCGTGTCTAGAGCTTATATTTTATATGTTGTAAAATTAGTCGAGCCGGGCTTGTCCCGACCCTTATCAGATACTTTTGCTTATTTAGAGGCTTTGTAGATTATATAAATTAAAGTGTGGTCATGTCTCATACTTTAGACACCATGGCCCTAATGACCTAGCCATATGCATTTTCTTTTGTCTTGTTATTATTGTTTACTTTCTTAAAGGCATACTAAATATAGAAATCCCTTATAGTTTGTATAGTAAGCGCATAGATACAGGTTGATTCTCTCAGGCCTTATTGGTAACGGGTGTCAGTCCACCTTAATGAGACTTTGGGCGTGACTCTAAGCTTTCCCTTACATGAAAATACCTACAACTAGCTTTATTTCACCCTCATATCATACAAGACATCCCCCAATACTCTCTCTAACACTATTTCACCCAATTCATGTGTCCCGAACTCATTCCGAATATCAAGAAATTCATTCAAGCTTAAATCTCTCATTCAAATCTAAGTCAAGCTTATTCATGTCATTTAAGACCATCATGGGTCCCCTACATCAAGCCAAGTTCAAAAGATTTTCCATTGGCTAAGTTTTGCACAAGTACCAGTAGGAGGGTCAACTTTAAACGGACATATCTCTTAGCACACAATGAACTGGGTAGCCCATAACCTGTCAAATCAAATCTCTTTGTATTAGCTTTCCAACTCACTTGGTTTTACCTTATTTATAGTTTGGATGAAGAAGTTATGCCCATTTTTGTAGAGCTTGTATGCGTAGGGGTATATATGATCGAACTTTCCTGAATTCCGCCTCATTAATGGCATTCCGTAAATTTAGCCATTTCTATTGGTATTTTGGTAATTCCTATGATATCATAACACCTCCTAAAGACCTAACCCTATTCCTAAAGATCAAATTCACTTCTCCCAATTGGAATACACTTTCAAATCCTCTCAAGAGCCTCCATCAAAACCCCAATACAAATTCAAGGACACTCAAGAGCAAGCTTTTGGATTTGAACACCCACTTCCAAACATCAAGTCTTTCACAAATCAATTTCAAGAAATTCATGGTCTAAGGTACGTGGGCTTCATTCATGGGTACCTTTTACCCATGAAACCCAATCTTCCATTTCTATGAAAATTACATGTTTCCAAGTTGTGTTGCTTATGGGTATTATTCATTAGAGATTATGATCATATAC
>JAOTQR010077739.1:0-11903 GCA_025774065.1 Solanum ossicruentum | reverse complement strand
AACTTTAAAACATAAGAATAGATCATCATCAAACATTACCCTTGCATTAACATCAAAGGCTCACAAGAGGTAAAATCGTTGAAAGATGGCTTAATCTGTCATTACAATATCATAGACATTTTCATGAATTCAATACATATTTTGAAAGCTCAAAATCATCATAAAGTTATTTAACTCATAAAAAATCATACAACAGATCATCAATAACTTTAAGAATCCTTCGAATACCATAAAGCCCCAACATATTTCATGCTTATAATCCATAATAAAAGATACCCATAATTAATAAAACTTGAAACCATACAATTTTCATAAAATAGGAAGATTGGGCTCCATGAGTGAAAGGACTCAATGGATGAAACTCACATACCTTAAAGTTGGGTTTTCTTGATGTAGACTTGAAAAAGACTTGAAGATTGAATGGAGTTCTTGAGATCCAGAACTAAGCTTGAGACACTTGAATTTGGATGAAATAATTGGTAAGTGTTAGGGAGGGTTTTGAGAGGGTCTTGAGTGATATAGAGTTGAAAATGGCTAAGTATAAGTGTTTTTATGTATAATTGGGCGTAGGGCCAAGACCCCAATGTTTTGGGCCGAAACTGGAAAATCAAGGAAGTGCAAACACTACTCCGAGATGGGTCTGCGTCACGTATGTGTCGCGGACCCATAGTGTTTCCAAAAAATTTTGAGAAAATCATTTTTCACTACGGTCTCATAAAATCTAAGTTATGCTCATTTCCTACTCAATTTTCCCCCTGACCAAGAATATGAAGTCAGATTTTTAATATCGCACACAGATTTTGAAATATATGAAAATTATGATTATGGGCATTTTCGAAGCACATTTTTAGGGCATTTTTGAGGTGTTTCAATATCTCCCCCTTGGGAACATTCATCCCTAAATGTCAAAGAAACATACATAAGAGAAGTAAATATGAAGAATTCTGCCCGACGTAAATGCAACAATTACACTTAAATATCATTTCAAAAATCTCAATATAAATGTCAAAATTATCATGAACCTGTTACCATAAACATGAATGCATGCAACATGACATGAGCGTTGAAACTTAGGACTTGAAATCATATATAGGGATTAACTTGTTATCCTAGGCTTGAATAGAATGAAAGAGTTATGGATATCACTTCTTCATATCCGCTCTGGCTCCCAAGTGATGCTTTCGACTTTGTTGGTTCCTCCAAAAATCACTGATGGAAGTTATATCTTTTTTTCTCAACCTTTTCACTTGCCTATCCAAAATCTCCACCAGGAACTCTTCATAGGTCAAATTATCTTCTACAACACTCATAATATCTAAAGGCACAGTAGCACTTGGTTCACTCATACACTTCCTCAACATAGACATGTGGAAGACTGAATGAATCATACTCATATCAATGGCAACTCCAACTTGTAGGCTGCCTTACCAATCCTCCTCAATACCTTATAAGGACCCACAAACCTTGGGCTTAATTTCACTTTCTTGCCAAACTGTACCACACCCTTCATGGGTGAGAACTTCAAGTAAACTCAATCACTAACCTTAAACTCAAGATCTCTCCTCCTCACATCGGAATACAACTTTTGCCCACTTTAAGTCATCTTCAACCTTTCCCTTATCAACCTTACCTTCTCCAAAGCTTCCATAACCAAATTTGGTACAATTAAAGCCATCTCACCAACCTCACAAAGGTACCTTCGCATAGTCTCTATCCATTCTCATGGAATCAGGAAGAACATAATAGGATGAATCAAGAGCCTCTCACAAAACCAACTCCCTCGAGTCACCAACATTAGGCAACCATAATCTACCTTGGTACTTAAGGTACCATCTCCCCCTTGGGAGAGAACTTCCACTCCACCATCCTTCACCAAGGTCCTCAACCTTAGCAAGGTGGGATCAAGGTCTTGTTTTATATTTACCTCCTCAATAAAGGAACATTTAGAACCATCAACAACCACCACACCCCCCATTATCAACTTCATCCAACCTAATCCCCAATCTAGCCAATCGATGAACCTCTCTAGCCACCGCTTTGCCACCATCATCATCATGAGCTAGATAACCCACAAACGCCCTACTTAGAGCATCATCCATAACATTAGCTTTGTCAGGGTGATAATGCATACTCATATCATAATCTTTAAGGAGTTTTAACCACTTTATTTGTCTCAAGTTAAGATCTTTTTGGGTGAACACATATTGGAGATTCTTGTAGTCGGTAAATACCGCAACATGAACCCCATACAAGTAGTGATGCCAAATTTTCAAAGCAATTACCACGACTGCCAATGAAAGATCATGGGTGGGATAATTCTTCTCATGCACCTTAAGTTGTCTAGAGGCATATGCAATCACCTTACCATTTTGCATCAACATACACTATAAACCAATTCTTGTGGCATCACAATATACAACAAACCCTTCCAACCTTTTCGGTAGAGACAAGATTTGAGCGGAGACAAGCTTATTTTTCAAAGTTTGAAAACTCTTTTTGCACTCATCAGTCCATACAAATTTCATCTTCTTTTGTGTCAACTTAGTCGTAGGAGAAGTAATAGAAGAGAATTCATTTACAAACCTCTGGTAATAACTCGCCAAACCCAAGAAACTTCTAATGTCCAATAGAGTCAAAGGTCTAGGCCAATTCCTAATCACCTCCGTCTTCTTTAGGATCCACCTTAATACCATCACCCGACACTACATATCCCAAAAATACAACCTCTTTCAACCAAACTCACATTTTTCATATTCAGTATACAACCTCTCCTCCCTCAAGATTTGTAACTTCACCCTCAAATAACTCACAAGCTCTACTTCATTCCAGAAATAAATCAATATACCATCCACAACTACCACACACATATCAAGGTAGGGTTTAAAGACCCTATTCATGAGATCCATAAACATAGTCGGGGCATTGGTCAAGCAAAAGACCTTGCCACAAATTCCAAAATATCGGGAAGGACATCAAGAAACTCATTAACCACCGGAATTGACTCATTAGGAAGGACTTTGGACTCAACATCCCTAACCCTCATAAGATAATAGAGAAAACCCTTAGAAATCAACTTTTGGGCTTTAAGACAAGAAATAAATTCACCCATGACCACCACATCACAACTTTCTAACTCAAGGACAAGTTTATTAAGGAATTGGAATTTAACCATACGGGTTCTACAATCAATAGAAGTATAATATGCACGCAACCAATCTATCCCAAGAATGACATCAAAATCCACCATATCTAATTCAACAAAATCACAAGGGAAGATTTTATGCAAAATGAACACTGGGCAATTCCTATAGACTCTCCTAGCAATAATGGACTTACCAACGGGGGTAGACATTTCACAAGGTTCATATAAAAATTTGAGACTAACATGAAGCTTTTTGGCAAAAAAAGGAGTAATAAATGAAAGAGTTGCACCTGGGTCCATCAATGCATACACACCAAAATGAAAAACCTTTAACATACCTTTGAAGCACCATGCCAAGTCTAGTGACCTCTAGAGGGGCATGGTTGCGCACGTCGACGGTCATCCTCATAGTCATTAGTAACCTATGGACAATGTTCGAACTCATGATCCTTTGCACCACACCCAAAACATGCACTCGATCTAGCCAAACAATGCCTCGAATGGTGGTTTCCATACTTGTGGCACATAGGAGAAGCTTAAACACCAACACCCTTACCCTTCTTTTGAACATATGGACAGTTACCAATCTTGTGGCCCATCTTGCCATACCCAAAGCATGCACCTGTGTTCCTCATACATGTGCCATAATGATTTCTCCTTTATTTTAGACACCTAGGACGAGTCATCCCACCATTACCATTGGGCTTAGCATATGGGAGCCTCCCTTCAACTTGCACCCATCTTCTCTCTTTCTTTGAGGCCACCGGGCAACCCCTTGTCTTGTGCCCAACACTGCCACACTTGAAGCAATCCACAATCCCCACCAAACACTTTTCTTGATGCTTCTTACCAACCCCTTGAAAAGTGGCAAAATGGGTCTTTATCTTTGGGCATTTGGGCATCGGTAGTCTAGTAAAAGATGAAATACTCTCAACTCAGGCCCTCGTGGCCTTTTTCTCCCCCCTCTTATAATTTAAGCTCTCGGGGGTGCCCACTGATTGGTTGAGTTGGGTGGTCACAACTTTGGCTAATGTCGATAAAGCATTATGAACCTTTGCATTAGAAATGCCACTGTCCTTAATAGCTTGAGACATATTTTGAAATATAATGGTTAAGAATCAAGAATAAGACTTAGGGGGACTTAACTCTATCACATGACATAGATCATGAATAAGTGAAACATTTCCTAAAACACCTCATAGCCTCTTACTCGTAGTTGTGGTGTGCTTCACAACCATGAATAAGACTCTAATCAATGTGAATGTTGGATTCTAAGGACCATTAAAAATCTAGTGCTCTGATACTAAGTTTTTCATGACCCAAGCCTAGGGCCTAGACGTGACACAGCGAATAGGGAAATCCGAAGGAACCCCAAACAAGCCTCTTAGAATATCAATTATACATCCTTGGTCACGCAAGCAAAGTAAATACAACAAGAGATATAAATAAGGGAAAGGGACTAAGGAAAGTCTTTGATAATCATAAAATACTCAAGAATCAAGCTCAAGGCATAAGTACATCAATTGTTCCAACAACACCTCTAACATAGATCGGAGCTGGGGCCAGGATACTTTTCGGGCTCACCCTCATAGCATCAAATGTTCAACATAAAGAGGTCTTAGTGATAGCAAGAGAAAGTAGATAGTGTCCCTGAACTTGAGAGCTTATCTTCGAATAATCTCACTAGCCACATGGAGGATGATCAAGAGGACCTCCAGTCCCTATAGGGTGATATCATATAGGCATAAAGTATAGATTAGTACGTTTAAATGTATTAAGTATGTAGGATGTAATGCAACAAGACATAAGCCAATGTAGTCAAAATGCATAGAAATAGACAAAGATAAGAATAATCTCAATATGACATGCATGATCAATGCTTAAAATAAAACATGTTTATATATCATACAAATTGCATAGAATATTATACATATGTGGGAAGAGACCTCAACCAATAAAGAATAAGACCAAGCGAGCTACAACATGGAATCTTGATGATTACCCCTCATCGATAAAGAGGTGGTTTACTTGCCAAGGTAAACCATACTTCACGGGAGCTTGTTCCATTTTGGAGAAGTAACCCCCTTTATGGGAACCTCTCCTATTTTGTGAAGGATTTCATGAAAAACATCGCCTTACAGGAACCTATCCCATTTTAGGAAGAATTTTGAGATAAAGTGCACTAAATGAATCCACTAGTAAAGCAAGGATAAAGTATACTCCTATGTTGGCACATAGTTTGAGGAAAGAGAGCATCCCCTCAATACATCGGTACTAAGCCTAATCCCATGGAATAATTGAAACAATTATATCTTTAGTAACTTGTAATGAACATAGAATCATAATACGAGTAGCTCTAAAACATCTTTAACCTCTAATGGTGAGCCTAACTTTAAAACATAAGAATAGATCATCATTAAACATTACCCTTGCATTAACATCAAACGCTCACAAGAGGTAAAATCTTTGAAAGAAGGCTTAATCCAGCATTATAACATCATAGATATTTTCTTGAATCCAATATACCCTTTGAAAGACCAAAATAATCATAGTGTCACTTGACTCATAAATCATACAATAGATCATCACTAACTTTAAGAATCCTTGAAAAGACATTTTATCAAACACTTGGTGGATATGCATTGCTAGTTCAAAATTATGCAATTCAAGAGTGAAATAATATGAGAAAACTCAGTGTAAATAAACCCACCATCATATTATAAAACCCTCATGTAAGATACCTTGAAATCCATCACCAAATCTCATAATAGATCATTGTTTCATAGCTCAAAACATACATAGTCTCAATAGACAAAACCAACTCATAGTATAAGCTTGAGATAGATAGACATGAATATTTCATCAACACTTCATAAAACCCCAATATATTTCATGCTTGTAATCCATAATAAAAGATACCCATAGTTAATACAACTTGAAGACATGTAATTTTCATAAAATAGGAAGATTGAGCTCCATCGGTGAAAGGACCCAATGGATGAAACCCACATACCTTAAACTTGGGTTTTCTTGATGTAGAATTGGAGGAGACTTGAAGCTTGAATGGAGTTATTGAGATATGGAATCAAGCTTGAGACACTTGAATTTGGATGAAATATTTGGTTAAGTGTTGGAGATGGTTTTAAGAGGGTCTCCAGTGATATAGAGTTGAAAAATGACTAAGTATAGGTGTTTTTATGCATGAGTGGGTATGGGGCCAAGACACCAATGATTTGGGCCAGAACTGGAAAATCAAGGAAGTGCAAACACTACTCCGCGATAGGTCTGCGTTGTGGAGGTGTCTCAGACCCACACTGTTTCTGAAAAAAAATTGCAAAAATCATTTTTCTCTAAGGGTCCCCAAAAACTCGGGTTATACCCATTTCACACTCAACATTTCCCCTGATGAAGAATATGAAGTCGGATTTTTTTGATATCATGTATAAATTTTGAGATATATGAAAATTACGATTATGGGTATTTTTAAGCACATTTTGGGAGCATTTTTGCGGCGTTTTTGGGGGTGTTTCAATACTGTTGTGTGTCCTATATCAGCTGGGAAGACGACAGATGATCTCTATCACTGAGGAAATGAAAGGCTTTGTGTATGAAATAAGACCAGGGACTGCCCCTCATGAGGGATTAGTCCAGAAGATTTGGGATGATTGTCTTGTCATAGGACTTGAAACTATTGTTAGGGAGCGTTATATGGGAGAGGTTCACACAGGATACTCTGATTGGTTCAAAAAATAACCGCTTTTGCAAGTTAGACTAAAGAGATCTATAAAAGGGTCGATTGATCATGAGGAAGAGATAAAGATAAGGGTCGATTTGGCCATGCATGATTACCTCGCTATTCATTAGGCAATAAGAGCAGACTTGGAGCATGCTGAAGCTGCTCTAACTCAGAAACAAGCAAACCTTGAATACAAAAGGGCTAAGGTAGCTCAAAAGGAAGTTTTACTTCAAGGGCAGATTAAGTTGGCGACAATTAGGGGGACACAAGCTGCATAATTAGTAGCATCTCAACAACTACAGTTGAGGGATTGTGATCAGAAAAGACAGACTGATTTTGACCAAGAGAGGTCCCAGTGGATCTATGAGAGGGGAAAGTTATGAGAAGAACTGGAGTCAGCCTCAGCTCGAGAAAAATGTGCTAGAGATGTAATTGATGCTCGTGAGCAGCTGATATGGGGGTGGGATTAAACTTGCAAGTCGCTTCGTGCAAAGGTCCATCATCTAGCTGATCAGCGCTGCACAAATAGGCTTAGATTACTAAGAGATGAATCATGTAGAATTTCTGGCAGGGGTACCTAATTTTGCCAAGTATCTCACAACCTCCTTGCAGGTTATATATTTGGGGGTAGGAGGACATTTGACATTGTGTGACCCGTGAGTGAAAACTTCGAATGCTTGCGCATGGTTGGTTCTTGGGGCATGAGTCTAAGAGCTTTTGTTTAGTTGCATTGCAGTCTGTTAGTTTGAGTTGTTTCCTTTCTTCCGTTGTTTCACCTTTTATCTAGTTGAGTCTATTTAAATTCTAGCTTTATTCATTCGTCAATTCACAGAACTTTAGTTTGGTGATGTTGTTTGTGTCTCAAAATTTGTTGAATGACATTTTAAGTTATGATTATTTCATGTCTTATGTTCTTAAAAACTTGTCTTTAAGAATATATATTATATAATTAAAAAATAGTTTCACCTCAAACTACGCAAATATCTAATTCATGCACTAGCATGATACGTAGGCAACCCAACGAGTTTCGATCAAAACCTACTAAAGTATATATTGGCAATGATAACAATTATAAGAACAAAAGAGGACAAACATGCCTAGATATGTCGGGATGAACATAAGGACTCCCAAGGTAAGAATGAAAATATATAATATATGATGGTCACCTGCAAAACTTTTAATGCTAATCCACTAGCTACTTCACAGAGAGTGTGGGAGAGAGAGAGATTGAGAAAGAGACAAAAGTAATTTAAAGGTGATTGGTTCGCGGTTAGGCCAGTACCGCATCCATACTATACAAGGTCAAAAGGGAAAGAAAAAATGCCCCTCCAAGATGAAAAAGAGGTAGACCATGATAAAAACTAGATGGTTTCATCGGAAGAGGTGACAATAGAGGAAGTAATTTTGTTAAGACAACAAATGGTTGAAATGTATGAAACTTGGATGAGTGGGCATGCTCTGCCATCTTCAATCCATGAATATTTGAGTTCCACTATGTTTTCCCCTATCCCAATCCCAACATATAATCTAATTTATCCAACTGGATTTGGCAAACAGGTTAACACTTCCGACTCCGCTGGAATATCCATTGTACGCCCTGTGGCTATGCCAATAATAAGTAATCCTCTTTTTGTGCAAGTTATGCAAACTAATACAGTTCCTCAGCCGATGCCAGTGCCTAAATCCAATGATGATCCCCCATCTCAAGTTCAAATTGATCAGGGCTATGCCCCTAAGGTAACCTTTAAAATTCCAAGCTCTTGTCATCGTAGTTCCACTGTTGAGGTTGCTAAACCCACTAAAAGTGAGGAACATGAAGAGATGGCTAGAAAAATGTAAAGCTTGGAACAATGTGTGAGAGCCATGCAAAGATTAGTAGGCCACAAAGGCATCTCATTTAAGTATTTATGCATGTTTCCCATGTCCACTTACTTATCTGGTTTAAGGTCCCAAAGTTTGAAAAGTATAACGGCCATGGAGACCTTATTGCCCATTTAAAAAGGTATTGAAATTAACTAAGGGGTGCTGGAGGCAAAGAGGAATTACTCATGGCTTATTTTGGAGAAAGTCCAATAGGAATTGCATTGGAATGGTTTATAGATCAAGACATTGCCAACTGGCATACCTGGGATGATTTGGCTTGGTGTTTTGTGCAACAATTTCAGTAAAACATTAACGTCGTTCATACTACACCTCA
Source organism: Solanum ossicruentum (assembly GCA_025774065.1). NCBI lineage: Eukaryota > Viridiplantae > Streptophyta > Magnoliopsida > Solanales > Solanaceae > Solanum > Solanum ossicruentum. Next base: position 2,828 of record JAOTQR010077739.1, on the reverse strand, counting down.
CTGGAAAACATGAGAAAAAGGACCACTGAAAACTTTTGTGAATACGTGATTAGATGGAGGGAGCAAGCTGCTAGGGTTAAACCCTCAATGAAGGAGTCAGAGATGATCGATGCCTTTTTCCAAACACAAGAACCTGACTACTTCCATTACTTGCTTTATGTCGTTGGAAATACATTTGCCGAGGTTATTAAAGTCAGGGAAATGGTAGAAAGTGACATCAAATCAGGAAAGATTGTGAGTCAAACTGCTTTAAAAGCCACTACACAAGTGTTTCAGAATGGCTCAGGAAATCTTGCAAGCTAGAGAAGGAAGGAAGATGTGGTTACCTTTGTATCAGGCCTAGGACCTATGTACATAATCCATATAACCCTACACAACACTACTTTCCTTCTCAAAATTCACCATATCCTACTCCGCATCTACAGTATCTCATTTACAATTCACAACCATATGTTCAATCCCCATCTTGTCTACAATAGCATGCACTAACTCCTTAAACTCAACCACTACCCCCACAAAGTTACCAAAATACTAATAAAGCCGATTTTTATCCTAAACCAGTGCATAAGAAAGATAAAGTATCTAGTGATGACTTTACTCCTATTGGAGAATTGTATGCCAGCTTATTCCAAAAATTAAGGTCATTAAATGTTCAGAGCCCTATTGAAAGAAAGGCCCTGAATCCACCCCCCAAAAACCTAGATTATTCCCAAAGATATGTATATTGTTCTGATGCCCCAGGGCATGACATAGAAAAATGTTGGCATTTGAAAAGGGCAATCCAACGCTTGATTGATATGAGTCAAATCATAGTGCAAAGTCAAGAGGGTCCAAACATCAATCAAAATCATTGCTTGTGCATAATGAAACTAATATGTTGGAAGTGATCATAGTGCCGAGGAGATGGCAATCCTATACAAACCTATCCTTAAGGTCAAAGCTGGTGCCGAGAGTGCAACAAATGCGATTGATTTGACAAAGATAGTGCTTTCAAATGTGGAAGAGATGCCAGAAAGGCTAGGTCCATCTAGTATATCCATCCTAGTTATGAAAGGACATGCTGACGATGCTTGGGCAAGCCAGAAAGAACCAAAGCTAATTACCCCAAAAGGAATAAACAAGCCTATCCTTGTTGTACAAGGGCCCTACCTTATTTGTGATCATTAAGCCGGTGTCTCAACTACCAATGACTAACCTTAAGGCTATTCTTTGGAATTACAAGCATACCATTGTGACATACAAAGGGAAAGAAATGAATGACAAAGTTGATGAAATAGAAGGGTTGACTCTTTCAGGGAGATGTTATGCCTCGATGGAGTTAAGGAAGACTAAACAGGTAAGAAATGACCCAACTCCAGTTAAGGGCCCAGTTTCTAAGGATGAAGTAGAAGAATTCTTAAAAAAGATGAAACTACCAAACTATTCAATTGTGTAACAACTAAAGAAGACACCAACGCAGATCTCTTTGTTGTCTCTGTTATTACACTCCGATGAACATCGTAAGACTATAATGAAGATCTTGAATGAAGCACATGTTCCTAAGGAGGTTACTGTAAGTCAACAGGAGAAAATTAGTAGGCGAATCTTTGAGACAAACAGGATCACATTTTTAGATGATGAGCTACCTATGGAAAGAACTAGATATAACCAAGGCCTTCATATCATTGAAAGTGTGAGCATTCCTATGTCACTCAATTCCTAATCGATGGAGGCTCTGGTGACAATATATGCCCTCTGTCAACTCTGCAAAAATTGAATATCAATATTCAAAGGGTGCAACCCAATAATGTATCTGTTAGAACTTTCGATGGGGCCAAAATTGATGTCATTGGTGAGATTGAGCTCCCACTGACAATAGGCCCTGTTGATTTTGCAATAGTTTTTCAAGTGTTGAACATTGATGCATCCTACAACTTGTTGTTGGGAAGACCATGGGATACATAAGGCCGAGGCAGTCCCACCTACGTTGCATCAAATGATCAAGTTTGAACATGACAGATAAAAAGTAATTATTCATGGGAAAGAAGATCTATCTATCTATAAAGATTCCTCCATTCCCTTTATCGATGCCAATAATGGGACTAATACACTAGGTTATAAGTTCGTGAGGTTGTGGATGTTGAGCATATCCTTGAGGGAATCTCATTCTGAAGCCGCAATTGCACGTTGCATCTGTTACGATGATAAATGAAATTTTAAGATATGGGTTTGAACCTAGAAAGGGCTTAGGAGCGTTCTTGCAAGGCGGAGCTCATCCAGTGAGCCCATTCAAAAACCCCGGTACTTTTGGATTGGGATACAAAGTTGTTAAAAAGAGGGCCAAAATGAAAAAAGGGGAGAATGGTCACTTGCTAGTCCAATACTGCCCATCAATGAGTCCTTTGTCAGAATCCACACTGTTGAGTCTTCCAAGCCGCCACTGCCAAAGTAAGAATCGGATGTAGATGTGGAATTGAGCAGCTATTTCCAGAACTTATTTGCCGAGGTTGATATGGTTGAGGTTGGGGAGGGACCCAGTAACAAAGACATACTGTTGACACCAATTTTGACCGAGCTATAACCCATTTTAGATTGTCCTTTGATTAAATAGGTATTTTTAAAACTTTTTTAAAAAATAAGTTTATTGCGTATTTTTAAAAATATTCTTGTTTTCGAAAAAAACTTATTCATTAATTATTTTGTCAATTTTAAAATTACCTTTATTATTATTATTATTTATAATATTTATTACTTTAGTGATAATAATAGAAGTAGTATTCATTAGTTATTTACTACTCATTATTTTTATTATTAATATATCAATATCATATTTTACGCATTATATATTT
>JAOTQR010077738.1:0-11905 GCA_025774065.1 Solanum ossicruentum | reverse complement strand
ATATATAGGGGAAAGTCCTCCCCTTACACCAATCACAACTTGCCACATACATAAGACCCCACAACAATTTAAATCTTTAAGGAACACATTTTGAATAAATATACATTTGGTCCAAATATTTCCCAATTGGACCAATTAAAGATTTACGACTCCTAACCCCAAGAATAATTTTATGTACATAAAAGAAAATCCACTTGGTCTCAGCCTTTAAAAGCAACACTTAAGTCCCGAATTGTTGAAATTTCCAATATTTGTCCAAATTTCTCAATTATTCCAAAATTTCAAAATACGGGTCCTAACAAGTTTAATATTAGAAATAAAAATCTAGAAGCATCTTTCTTTTCTATCTATTGTTATATATTATTTCTATCTATTTATTTCTATTTTATAGAACAGCCATGAGAATAACGACCAACGACATTTTAGTAATTTTAACTTTATTTATGGACAAAAATAATAATTGTATAATTAATTATCAAAATAAAAATCTAAAACAATCTATACATGTCCTTACTTTTGTTATGAGCCCATAAGAATACTTTTGTAATTGTATTAAAATAAAGTTTCTATTAGAGAAATCACCCCACGTATTGGTTTAAGAGTAAATTTTACAGCTTTTAAATCTAATTTTAAATAATTACTACTAATAAGGTACTTATTACAGGTTATGACAGTTTTATTTCATTTAAATAATATTTATACTTTATTTTTTAAGTGATTATTAAATAGTAATATAATATTCATGAGAGAGAAAAATGACTATTAGTTCCCTTTTGTAGTAATTAATTGCTACAATTTAGGGATGCAATCTAATCCCGCACGACCCTCTAACTTCCCATATCATCAAAGTCAGAAATATTTTTCTCTTTCGACATCTTTCTCACCTTTCATTTTTAGATTTTCAAAAAAAAAATAGAACTCGTATAATACTTACTCCTTCAATTCCTCATCTTCTCTCTACAGTAAAACACCTAAACGCCATGATCAAGAATCAAAAAGCTACTTTTATACCTAGGAAGAGTCCTAAGTTTGTCATGAAGAAAATCATGTTGAAGTAGAACCATCAAGTTTTAAAATTTTTACACAAACTTCCATAAAGAACAATGCCATACAATCGAAGAAAAATCAAATCACAGTTACAACGAAGAAGTCAATAGTTAGAAAAGAAATCCAATTTCTTTACGTTAAAAGGGAAGAAGAAGAGGAATCTCTTTACAATATAAACAATGACTTCATTTTATATGAAATTGGTATAACAATAGCAATAATGATTGCTATTAGTATTTTTTTTTATAAACTTGATATGAATATAAATTGGTTGAATTGTGAATGCATTTTATATGAAATTGGTATAATACCTTACAATATATGATATATTTAAACTTTGCATCAATTTTGTAAAAAAATACATACTAGTGCAGTAAGAACAATAGTTGGTTGTTATTAGTGTATTTGTTGTACAAAAATGGTGTGTATATAAACTATTGGACTTGTGTCTGATATATTTTTTTGGAATGTAGTTTATATGAGCCTGTCATGCCTTTTAGTGTATCTTTGGTATAAATTTGATACGCATATAGAGTTGTTGTTACTGTATTTTTCTTGTATAAAATTGGTATGAATCTAGATTGTTTGACTTGATATTGGTATATTTTTGTGAATGCATTTTATATGAAATTGATATAACAACAACAACATTGATTGCTGTTAGTGTAGCTTTTGTATAAAATTGGTGTGGATATAGATTGTTTGACTTGACACTGGTATACTTTTGTGAGAGCATTTTATATGAAATTGGTATAACAACTTTACAATATATACGATATGTTTAAACTCCGCATCAATTTTGTAAAAAATACTCATTGATGAATGTCACGCCCTAGGAGGGTACCCTAGATGTAGCCGACACTCAGAGACTATTGCTAGTCCCTAAGCGAACTACTTGGCTTCATCACCTTCATTCAATCAATAGACTCTACTAATTAGCAGAAGACATAAGGAAGTAAATGGGCACATCTCATCTAGTCTCAAAATAATATTATAAATGGAAAGATTAGTAGAAAGAAACTAGCTCAACAAGTCTTAACATCAACATTCGAATCTAGTCTATGAAGCCTCTATCACTATCAGGTGGCGTCAATGACAGACCCATGACTACCTCAATCAAAATGAAGCTAATCAAATCTAAATCTAAATCAAGATGAAATAAATATAATGAATCCTCCGAAGTAGGGGAAGCTGACCAATCAACTGAACGTCTCAAATTCCTGATGATGCGCCTGTTGACTATCTTCAAATCTTCTATCTACATCATGAAATGATGCTGTCCAAAAGGGGATATCAGCACATGGAATGTACTAGTATGTAAAATAGTTGAATGAAACCAAAATAGCTAGAATAATATAGAAATAATAATCAAGTCAATATAGGAACTAATAAATATGTCAAATGTCTATCTAAAGTAAGAATAAAGAGTACACAAGTGACCCATCAACCAATCAACTCATCAATCAAATCAGACTCATCTCAGAGGGACTTATCTCATTTAATTTCATCTCATATTGACTCAGAGTACTCAATTTGAAAACTTTTTGGGAGTTTCTCTTAACCGACAACAACCACTTGTGAGCCAGGGGTTGTACAACAATCCGGTTGATGTTGTCACAGCCACTCCATACTTGTTAGGTAAGGAATGAATATGATACACAAGGAACTTGAACTCGACCATCCTCTATTGTTTTAGGGATGTAAACTCGAGAGGGGACCATGAGATGTAATGCTTCAATCCTCTCTTATGCTGGGTCGGCGTAGGTAATGAGTGTAAGTGGGACCCACTCTTACTCATTTCAGTGATCGATACTCCTCCTAAGACTCAATGCTCATAAGACTCCTCATCACGATCTCAAGCAGTCTCATCGAGTCACTCATCATCTCAATTGATCTCATAGAGACACTCATCATCTCAGTTAGTCTCATGGAGACTCTCATTCATCTCGTTAACTCAAACTCAAGGGGTCCTATAATATTTCAGGGACTTTTACTCATCTTAATGAAATCAATTCTCATTTATGAACTCAAAGACCCAGGTCATCAATTAGAAGAAGTCATTTAGATAGAACTAAAGAACTCAGTTATGCAGACTCATAGGATCATTAAGCTCAAATAACTCACCCTCATACGCACATCAATATCTCTATCAACATACTCAAGTCAAGGCTCTAGAGTTCGTCCCTAGGTTCAATCATGCATGCTTTGAAAAGTTAACATATAGGGTCTATTTAATATCTCATGCAAAATAATCAATTCAAGAAAACAGTTTTATGAGGATCATCAACACATGAAAAATACATGTAGTAAATATGATTTCTCAGGAAAATAATCAAGAATCATGCATGTAGATTCAAGAACCTTCAATTCTCATCTAAGATTATCTATGGGGAACATGAGAGAACAATCACACTCTTTTGTTTAGCCTTACATACTTGAAAAGTTGTTATTAACATCGAAATTTGATGAATAGTAGCTTTCTTAGAGAAAATGCTCGATCTTGATAGTTCTTTTAAAGTGAAAGAACTTGGAAAGATATTGTTTGAAGAGCTTCTCTTTGATTCTTGAATTCTTGATTTAGAATCTTTAGAGTTCTTGATGAAGAACCCTAATTATTGAAGAAGAAGAGTCAATAAATCCTTTCTTGGGATTCTTCAATTCGTTTTCTTGAAATCCTAGATTATGATTTAAGATTCTATTAGAGATTCATGAATTGATGAAGAAATTTGGGTTAGGCAGATTCAAATTTATGAAGAATAACTCACCTTGAGGATGAATCTTGAAAGCTAATTCTAACTTGATGACTTTCTTAATGATTCTTGAGCATTTATGTTTAGGAGAGAAGGAGAGTGTTTTTTATTATGAAAACTGACGTTTTATACATTTTGGGACCTTAAATATACCCCAAAGGTTTTAGGATAAAAGTATCCATAAAATAAAAATAAAAAACATTATTTATCTCATCCAGAAAGGGTCTGCATTGTGTTTGCGACGCGGAGCTATCATGGATCTTCGGACAGCTTTACAGGTCTTCAGTAAAATGGTCATAACTTTATACTTCGAACTCTGGTTAAGGTGAAATTGGTTGCATTGAAAAACTAATTCAAATATCTTCGAACCCTTCTATTAATTCATACGAAAACATAGTTAGTAGAAGTTCTTTGGACTTGGTTTGATGTAAAAGATCTCCTATATTCGATTATTGAACTTAGGAGGGGTTGGAAAAGTTCTGAAATACCCCTCATGAAACAAAAGAAAATTCATCTCAAAATTGACACAGGTCTGCTATGCGCTCCGGGTGTGGATCAGTGTATTTTCTTCCAAACATTCTCTAAACGAGTATTTGTAGTTACCGTCAAAATTTTTTAAAAAAGTATAAGGCATGTTCGCATCCCAGGTGTGTCGCGCCTTGGGCACACACAACCTATGGAAATCGTTTTGGATCGAATAATTATTTTTCGATCTAATGCCTATAAAATTTGAACGAGATCATTTTTCCACTCAATTTTCCATGATGATTGCATATCCAGTCTCGGATTCACAAATGGAGCATGAGAAGATGCATTACGTGCACATCTCTTTCTAGGAATATTTTGGTAATTTTACTAGATGTTACATCATCCCCCCTTTGGAATCATTCGTCCTCGAATGATGAGTAAAGATGGATAGGAATGAATAGACTCAAAAATCATCTCAACATTCACATCTACCAATCAGTCTTTCGACTCCTCATCACTCTTAACAATCTCTATTCAGACTCAAGAATAGACAATCAACTCAAGAATAGGAACATCAATTAAGTCAAGGATAAGGACATTACCTTTAACATTCTCATCATTAGGAATGAATAACAATCAAGCCTCTTCTCATCAATCACTGAAGAAATCAAACTATCAATCCATTCGGACGATCAAAAATCACTCAGATAGACAAATCGATTCCGATCAAGAGTAGAGATATTCTCTTAGTCATTTTCAGCATCAAGCACGAATGGAATATCGAAACTTAATTAATTCAATTCATTTAAATGCTTCAACAATCAGTCCTTCAAACTCAGGAAGGAAATCATCAACTCTAATCGATAATGGGACCATCGATACATAAGACTCTATGTACAACTCTCAAGCTTAGTACCTCGTCTCAATTGTTCTCCTGTTCATGACACTCTACTCTATCAACTTAAGCTTATAGATCTTATTCAACTCTTTACCTATCCATTTCCACTTATTTCATTTAATCCTACTTCTAAGCCTCAAGGTGTTACCCTTAAGACGATCATATTCATACAAAGCTAATCCTCAATACTTAGCTCTATACTTCTATAGGGGCTTTCATTAAAAGATCACTAGTCCTCCTCACTATTTCACTATCATGAAGTCTTCGATAGTCTGTTATTAGTACTTGCATAATAACAATCATACATTCAAGCCTATCACTCTAACCACTTCAATTCTGTTTTAGAATTTTCAAGCTTACTTAGCACCTCTACTTCCTCCATTCAATGAGTCCCACTCAAAGACACACCATCATACTCTTACCTATCTATTACATATCATAAGATCTCATCTTTCTCCTCCTCCCTATCTCTATCTCTATATGACACAAGTATAAAACCAATGTTACAATAAGGATACATTCACTCCTCACAAATCAACATGAATAACAATAACCAAGTGGTATATGGAGCTAGGCCATGGGCATGGAAGTCGTATTTTTGATGGGAATATAGTATTATCGTCACTGAAGTACAAGGAATATACAAGATGGCAAAGTTAATGCCTCATCCAAATCAACCTATCACCATCGAACACTCAAGATCTACTTCGATCTATCACATCACCATCTCCCACTTGGCTCAAGCATCATCTCTCAAGTTTGGCGAATCAATTCTGTCTATTAGACTATGAGTATATATCTCCACATGATCGAGGAATCACTATTCTTAAGAATGGGTGTCTTAAACTCTTGTATCATTCTATAATCACATAAATAAATTAGCTACTAAGGCTCTCTTCAAAGATACCACTCTCAGCTTCCTCTTTTATCTATGGAAATCTCTCTATATATTTTCTACTCTTAATGGCATACATAACCACTTCCCACAATTTTTACAATCTAACCTCTTTTTTTCCTGCAAATGCTCAACTTCTTTGCTCTCATAAACTCATTTTTATGAGACTTATACTATAATGGAAAAACTCATCATCTTCTATCCATACGTCCCAATCAACTTAGTTGCTTGGGATGACACAGAATGCTTACATCAGCCTACTCCACATTGATAACTCAAATACACTACCTAGATTCTAACAGCAATTAAAGCTTAGAGCTTCACACATCTTTACATAATCATGGATATGCATCTCTCGTCTCTTCTTATCTATTAAGCTATCCTTGTTTCATTTGTCTTACCTAAGGGCCACTTGTACTCTGCCCATAGAGTCACTTTCCTTATAACTTAGTACCACTCACCTATTCGGTCATATCTCCTTATCTAGCTAACGCTCATAACTCAATGAACCTTATGAACTTTCACTTAAAATTCATAAGCCTAATTTAGATCCTTCACATTGAAAGGACTCTTTTCCCCTATTCAACATCTACACTTCACCCTCAATAGTATGAATACCACAACACATCAACATAAACTTGCTTCTAGTTTAAGCACAGTTTATCACATTCTAACAGTAACTCTTTCTCTATATCTCATCATGAAAATCATATGGTACCTACGACTCTTTCATAAAACCTATGACAATCAATACATTACCTCCTTACTTACCTAATAGGTACATAACTTTAACTACAACACTCAATCAGTCATCACTCTTGCTATCTCCCCTTTCTTTCCATCATCATCCTTCTAACTTTGGGATGATTCAATTCTACTCAAGGTTTATAAGACCTTCACATCTCACTCTTAAGTGGTAGCATTAAACTTTTTAGAGACATAAGTTTCTCTCTCATGGGTAATATCTTAAACAAGTTTTGACAAAAAAGCGTTTGGGTACATCTAGAGCTAACTCAAATGCACGATTTATACGAGTAATAGTGCACTCTTTCTAATCAATCAACTTAGCACACTAGTCGGCTTCTCTAAAGCCTGATGCAGTCTCTCTATCATTCTATTTACTCCATCACAAAGGATCTCATCAGTAAGAGTTTGAACATTACCGTTTCTATCATCTCGTGGGCGAGGCATAGTCAAAACGCTTAGAGCAAAACACAAATTGTCACAGATTTCTTAGGAAAAGCTCCATCGCATGATTTAGAATCTGAAAGAATGAAAACTTTTCCTTAATGTCAACAGTCTCTCATTTATAGAAGTAGGGCCCTCACAACCATAAATAAGTTTGTATAGACACGGTTTCATAGACTCCCTATAACACTTGAACTCATGCTCTGATATCAAGTTTGGTATCAAGTTTGTCATGCCCCAGGAGGATACCCTAGATTTAATCGGCACTTAGAGACTATTGCTAGTCCTTAAACGAACCACTTGGCCTCATCACCTTCATTCAATCAATAGACTCTACTAATCAGCGGAAGACATAAGGAAGCAAATGGGCTCATCTCATCTAGTCTCAAAATAATATTATAAATGGAAAGGATAGTAGAAAGAAACTATCTCAGTGAGTCTTAATATCAACATTCAACTCTAGACTATGAAGCCTCTATCACTATCAAGTAGTGCGAATGACAGACCCATGGCTACCTCAATCAAAATAAAGCTAATCAAATCTAACTCTAAAGTAAGATTAAATAAATATAATGAATCCTCCGAAGTAGGGAAGGCTCACCAATTAGCTGAACGTCTCAAATCCTCAACGATGTGGCTGTTGATGATCTTCAAATCTTCTATCTACATAACAAAATGATGCAGTCCAAAAGGGAACATCAGTACATGGAATGTACTAGTATGTAAAATAGTTTAATGAAATCGAAACATGTAGAACAATACAGAAACAACAATAAACTCAATATAGGAACCAATCAATATGTCAAATGTCTATCTAAAGCAAGGATAAAGAGTAGACAAGTGACCCATTAACCAATCAACTCATCAATCAAATCAGACACATCTCAGAGGGACTCATCTTAACTCATCTCATCTCATCTTATCTCGACTCAGAATACTCAGTTTAGGAACTTTTTGGGAGTTTCTCTTAACCGATAACAACCACTTATGAGCCAGGGGTTGTACAACAATTTCGTTGATGTTGTCACAGCTATTCTATACTTTCCAGGCAAGGACCAAATATGATCCAATAGGAACCTAAGCTCAGCCATCCTCTGTTGTTTCAGGGATGTAAACTAGAAAGAGGACCATGAGATATAATGGTTCAATCCTCTCATATGCTGGGCAGGCGTAGGCAATGAGTGCCTCTTACTCATTTCAGTACTTGATACTCCTCCCAAGACTCAATTCTCATAAAATCCTCATCAACATCTCATGTAGCCTCATGGAGGCACTCATCATCTCAATTGGTCTCATGGAGACACTAATCATCTCAATTAGTCTCATAGAAACTGTCATTCATCTCGTTAACTCAAACTCAAGGGGTCCTCTATTATTTTAGGGACTTTAACTCATCTTAATGAACTCAATTCGTATTTAGGAACTCAAGGACTTAGGCTATCAATTAGAAGAAGTCATTTAGATAGAACTCAAGAACTCAATTATGAAGACTCCAAGCTCAAATTATTCACCCTCATACACACATCAAGATCTCCATCAATATACTCAAGTCAAGGATCTAGACTCCGTTTCTAGGTTCATTCATGCATGCTTTCAAAAATTAACATATAGGATTTATTCAATATCTCATGCAAAATAATCAATTCCAAAAAATAGTTTCATAAGGATCATCAACACATAAAAAATGCATGTAGCAAATATGATTTCTCAAGAAAGTAATCAATAATCATGCATGTAGGCTCAATAACCTTCAACGCACATCTAAGACCATCTATGGGGCACATGAGAGAACAATCTCATGCTTTCGCTTAGCCTTACATACCTGAAACGTCGATATTACTATCGAAATTTGATGAATAGTAGCTTTCTTGGAGAAAATCCTCTATCTTGATAGTTCTTTTAAAGTGAAAGAACTTGGAAAGACATTGTTTAAAAAGCGTCTCTTTGATTCTTGAATTCTTGATTTAGAATCTATAGAGTTCTTAATGAAGAACCCTAATTCTTGAAGAAGAAGAATCCATAAATACTTTCTTGGGATACTTAAATTCGTTTTCTTGAAATCCTAGGTTATGACTTAAGATTCTATTAAAGATTCATGAAACGATGAAGAAATTTGGGTTGTGTACATTGAAATTTATGAAGAATAACTCAATGTGAGAATGAATCTTGAAAGATAACCCTAACTTGATGACTTTCTTGATGATTCTTGAGCGTTTATGTTTAGGAGAATGAAAACTGATGTTTTATGCATTTTGGAACTTAAATAGACCCTCAAAGGTTTTAGGATAAAAGTACCCTAAAAGTAAAAATAAAAAATGTCATTGATCTCATCCAGAAAGGGTTCGGGTTGGGTCCGTGACGCGAAGCTATGGTGGATCTTCGGACAGCTCTACAGACCTTCAGTAAAATGGTCATAACTTTCTGCTCTGAACTCTAATTAAGGCGAAATTAGATGCATTGGAAAGCTAATTGAAATAACTTCAGTTTAATATATTATGGATCACCTAACTCGTTATGCTTTAGGAGATATGGTCATTTGAAGTTGTCCTTTTTATGAACTCATACAAAAACTTAGATGGTAGAAATTCTTTGGACTTGGCTTGATGTAAAAGATCTCATATATTCATTTATTGAATATAGGAGGGATTGGAAAAGGTCTGAAATACCCCTCATGAAACAAAAGAGAATTCACCTCGGAATTTACACAGGTCTGCGACGTGCTCCAGGTAAGGATCAATGTATTTTCTTCCAAACATTCTTCGAACGAGTATTTCTAATTATTGTCAACAAATTTTTTTTAAAAAAATATAAGGTCATGTTTGCGTCCCAGGTGCATCGCGCCTTTGGCGCGCACAATCTCTAGAAATCGTTTTAGATTGAAAAATTATTTTTTGATCCAATGGGTGTAAAATTCAAACAAAACTATTCTCCCGCTCAATTTTCCATGTTGATTGACTATCCAGTCTCAGATTCAAAAAGTGGAGCATGGGAAGACGCGTTACGCACACGTCTCTATTCTAGAGGCATTTTGATAATTTTACCGGGCATCACAACAACAACAATATTGGTCGATGTGATTGTATTTGTTGTATAAAAATGATGTAAATATAAACTGTTGAACTTGTGGCTAATATACTTTCTTGGAATGCAATTATACGAGTCTTGCATGCCTTTTAGTATATCTTTAGTATAAAATTGGTATGCATATAGAATTTTATATGAAATTGATATTTCAAGCGTTATACATCGATATAAAATACATACTGGTTCAATATCCAGAGCTTTACATGTTTTTAGTTTATTATTTGTATAAATTATACTTTGATTCAACATTAGAATGTGCATTTTGAAATATAATGTGCATGTTTTTGTAATGATATGTTTATCGTACTTTGATATGTTTACTACACATACTATTTTCTACTAGGTCCCTGTACATTGTGATTTATCCAAAAAGTCAACTTTCGTTATAAGTCATTTAAATATCAAAAGAATAATCAAAGTAAAAAATAATTAACAAGTACTAGATAATAATTTTTTTCATCGTTTTGGTTGAAAATTGCACAATAAATGCACCAGAAAGGACTATTACAATTAATTATATCAAGAAAAAATAAAAAATTGACTAATGTATGCAATCTCATTTACCATTGTGTTCTATTAGTATGGATACAAAATTGTCATTTTTCATTTTGATTTGAATAGTTTTAGGTTATCTAAATGGAAATAGAATACACCAGTAAAAAATTTGTAAAAGGCAAGAAGTCTAAATTACAACAAATATTTTTTTAGGAAGATAAATGGCCATAAATAAGTGAACTATTTTGAGAGATTTAAGGAAGCCAAGTTGTTTAAGTTATTTTCTCCTCATTTTATTCTAATCACATTTGAATTAATTTTTTTTATTTTTTATTTTTTTCCAAATATTAAAATAGAGAAAATGCTATACATTGTAATTTTTTACTATTAAAACTTGAAAGAAAAAAATGTTGCTATAACTTGAAATTTAATATCTTATAAATGACATTTATAAATTTGTATTAGTTAAGTTCTGGCAAACAATAATAAATATTAAGCTTGTGTTGGACATGTTTTAGAAAGTAATCTTGAACTAATTTAAAATAAAATGTATTTGAAGAGTTGATTTTTTGCTCCTAAAAATGCTTTTAACAATTACTACGTAAATATATTTTTGGTATTAAGTTACATAATAAGAACATTACTAAAGTTCGTATAATGATATCTAAAACAGTCTTTAAAATGATGTATCAATACTTTTTATTTAATTTAAAGAAAACATCAAATTTATTGACTAAAAGAGAAAACAACGTTTGATTATCAAGTAAATAATAATTTGATAATGTATTCATCTAATATTAAAAGTTATTAGTTTTTTATTTTTATGTAAGATATTTTCTTAACATCAAATATGATAAACTATTTAATAGAGAAGATTTAAAGAAAAAATATGTTGATATACAAATTTGAGGAATATGAAATTACAAAATAAAGAAAAATGAGGAGTTTTGTCACGACCCAACCCCGGGGCCATGACTGGTGTCGCTTAGGCACCTAGACCAACGTTCAAACACAAACTCCATCCTTACGTGTACGAATTCTACCGAAATTTTGGCAGAGCTTCCTCTGTTTTACTGACTA
>JAOTQR010077737.1:0-11905 GCA_025774065.1 Solanum ossicruentum | reverse complement strand
GTGTTATGATCCCGATCAGGGTAGTGATGAATAGGAAAAGGAAAATGGGTGAAAGAATTTGATTGATGTATTCTCGTTTAATCAACCAAACTCGGCCAAGGAGAGGTTTACTGGGACAATAGGTAATGGCTAATTGGCACACTATAGTAGTCGTCTAAGCTCCATAGTGAAATTTGACCTTTAGCTTTCCCAAAGGTTAAAAGAACGTAAGTTCCCATCCTGCATGCCATGTCCTAATTTAGGTTATATTATCCAGGGTGTTGAGTTGGTGAATCATGGGGAACACAATTTCCAATTTGCTCTGCAATTTGAGTGTCTCTTTTCTTAGATAGTATATTCTTAGTTTCTTATAATTCCTTTCAAATCCCACCCCCTTCATATAGAATAGAGCTAATTGATATTTGAAATAGCTATTGGTGATTCAACGTGGCAAAACTCCATATTCCCTTGGGATTCGACCCTAACCTATGGTTATGTTTTAGATTTGACAATGATTGCTTTATCCTCAAAATGAGAGGTACTATTTGAGCAAGATCAAAACTAGTGGCACTCTTGCCAAGGAATACGATGAGGTTTTGACTTAATTTCACCAATAGATAATTCAAGTGTTGATTGCTTAATTCTCCTATATTTTACTCTTGTTTGTGTTTTTATTGTTTAGTTTCTTTTTCAAGTTATACTAGGTATGTGCCTAACACAAGGAGCCAAGGTGGATCCTTAGCTCCAATTAATCTTGAAATCCATCATGTTGCAAGGAGAATGGCCCAAGAAAATATGGATGTTGTGGTTGATGAAGTCGTGCATCGACATGATGATGATGTGGGTAGAAAGGAGAATCCACCACCAAGGGAAAATAGGCCACACAATAGGGATTTAAACGAGAATGCATATGGTTGGAATCAATATTGGTTAAACCCTATGGCCATGGATTCACAAGTGTTATAGTGTTTTCACCACTACCGACAAACACTAAGTCCACAATGTCGAGTGGATTACTACAAATGCTTCAAAACTGTTGTTTGTTTGCTAGGTTAGCTACTGATGATCCTCACAGTCATCTCCACAATGTTGCATTTGTGTGTAAAAGTTTGATGGATATACAGAATCTCTCCATGGATGTTTTTTGGTTACGAGTGCGCACTTTATATCTTACAGGAAATGCAGCAATATGGTTGTCTAAACACCCAAAGAGTTCAGTCCCAATTAGGCAGAATTTCAAAAGAGCTTTCTTATAGCGATATTGTCCAAGGTCCAAAAGCTCCAACTAAAGGACCAAATAAATAACTTTGAGTAATTGCTAGGTGATTCCATTAGTACAACATGGGAGAGGTTCACCAAGCATTTGCAAACTGTTTTGGAGCATAAGATTGTGGATGACGCCTTAGTGAAAAATTTTTATTGGGCTCTTGATAAGAATATCCAAGCATGTGCCGATACAATTATGGGAGGTATATTCTTAGACCAACCATTCATAAGGATAGCAAAAAGGATGGAGCAAGTAGTGAAGACCAATAGAGCATGGACCAAGGGGAGAGAGCTACTACAAGAAGCTCTTGTGCAATGAGCATTAATTTGGGTCAAGCAAAAATCAATAATGGGATCATGCAACAACTTCCTCAACTCCGAACTAGCATGGACTTGGTGGTGAAATATACTCAATAAAGTGTTCATGCAGTAGTCCACCAACCCCCAAGAGCACCCTTGTATGGTGAGTCATATTATGATGAAGATTCTTGTTTTGTTAGAGATCAAGCGCTAGTTTTCGAAAAAATGCCCAAGGGTCCGATTCGAACTATTGGCGTCAAGGTTCTAAAAATCAAGGTCAGAACTACAACCAAGAAGGTGCATATAGAGATAACTATAGTGATAATTTTGAGAGATATAGGGTGCCAAAAGAAGAATTCAGGCACAAATATGGGTATAGAAATAGTCCTTATGTGCCTCCTCATAACCGCGAAGCTGGTTCTAGCAATTCAAGGATTGAGGAAATGTTTGACAAGTTGTTGAAAAGGGCCTGATCACCAAGATTAGACTTTGAAGGGAATGAAATCAGATATCTCAAGTATCAACCAAAAGATCAAGTCTCACTCGGTGGCAATCAAGCAATTAGAACAACAATTTAGTCAAGTGCCCCTCCAAATAAATCAATGCCAAAGAGTACTTTGCCAAGCAATATGGTCAAAAACTTGAAGAAGGGGCACAACATGGAGGTTATGTGGAGGAGTGGGAAGAGTACTATTGATCCTCCAATGATGGTGGGTTTAAATGGAGATGTGAAAAGAATGTTGATGAGAAGGTTGAAGTTGAGGAAGAAGGTTTGGCTAACAATGTGGTAAGAGCTGAAGTAGTGATAGAGAGATAAAGAACAAGACAATCCCAAGATCTCCCCCTCCTTTTCCCTATAGTCTCAAGGAAAAGTAGGAGGATGGTAAGCTCAAGAATTCTTATCCATGTTGAATCAATTGTCCATCAACATTCCCCTTATTGAAGCACTGGAGAAGATGCCCAGGTAAGCTAAATATATAAGGGATTTGATGATGAAAAAGCACATTGTGAGCCAAGAGCTCTTGCAAGAGATTCAACATTGTATTGCTATCATAACCAAATGCTTAGTTCAAAAATGGAGGACCCCATTGCATTTACCATTCATTGTACCATCGGCAATGTTTAGTTTGCAAGTTTGTTGTATGACTTGGGAACAAGTATGAGTATGATGCCTTTTGCCATGTTTCATAAACTTGGTTTGGTTCAACTACTTTGACATGGATGATGTTATTGATGGCAGATAGTCAAAGTGGATGGATAAGTTCATATTCCCAGAAGATTTTGTGATTCTTGATTGCGAAGTCGATTTTGAAGTCCCCATTATTTGCGGAAGACCATTTCTGGCCACAGGGAGAGCCCTGGTGGATATGGGTTTGGGTCAATACAGGTTTAGGGTTAATGATCAGAAGTGATTTTTGATATTTGCCAGTCTATGAAACACTCGGATGAGCTCAAAAGTGAAGTGTGGGTTATTGAGGAATTTTGATGACTCAAGAAGACTAAGGCATGCCACGACGTTAAATAAGGCTCTACTTGGAAGGAAACCAAAGAGTTTTTAAATGCTTTTTCTTGCTTTTGGTTTTAGTGGTATTTTGTGAATTCTTAGGTAGTGGTTTAATTATGGTTTAGTTTTTCTTTTAAGACATTGACTCAGTTGTATATTTGGATAATGGTGTATCTTGAGATGAAGGTTTGCAGGTTTTGAACAAGTGCAGAAAGTTTGCATAAAATTGCATTGGAAGTAGCTTCTATGACTAGAGCCTGAATGTGCACTACGACTCATAGTCATGCCTCATAGAGGATAACAGTGTTAATTAAAGTTGGAACTCCCACTACCAATAAGCTTTACGACTTTTAGTCTAAGCTACGAGTCATAAATGGGGTTTGTAATACCCAGGTACGATTTCAGAATTTTTTCTTAAGTGTTGAGTGGTCTACGATAGCAAGACCTACGGGTCATAGTCCAAGCTATGACCCATAGTTCGGGTCTCATAGAATCAACCTGGGGATTTTTAAAAGTTGGCCCGGTTGGGTATTTTAAAAGTCAAAATCGGATTTTGACCCTAAAGCTCCAAATTAAAACCCTAATCCCTAAAAGTTTATTCCCAAAACTTTTCTACCAACTTTTTCGACCGTATTTCTGATAGCCCCATCAATATTTTGGCAACCCTCTTCGGTGACCTAGGGTGTTTGGCACTTTTCATTCTCATCTTTCTCACTTTACTCACCCACTCTATGGTATGATTCCTTGGTTCAATTTTGATCTCATTATGATTTTGATTTAGAATAATTGAATGTCTGATGCTATTATCAGATCATACAATTTCTCGGTGTTGTACTTTTGGAATAGAACTAGGGTTGTATCGATTGAAAGTGATTCCATGAACCCTATGTTGATCATTTTGGTTATGTTGGTTTGTTTGGTGATCATATTATCTTGTGATGTGTTTAATCAAGGAAATTGTGCATAGATTTAGTAAATTGTAATGTGATCATGTCATGACCATGAGAAGGGTTGTATTACTGTGATTGAGGTTGTGAATCTCTGAATGCAAAAGTGTTGGTAGACTTGTTCCTTAAGTGTTGTTGAAGATATGAATGCTTAACCTTGTTGGTATTCTTTGGGGATTGTTACACTAACGCATTTTTAGATAAAGTGGAGAAATGATTTTTGATTGTGTATTGGGTAGGATTTTGGTTAGTTATTTGATTTGAATATCATATTTAGGGTTCATATTATCTTGTTCTTGATATGTAGATATAGAAATTGCTTCTATTCTATTTAAAATCCTTTATTTGTTGTGGTTTGAAGTTCACGCGGTGATGTGATAACTACCTCGGTACCTGTGATTCTCTGCTATGAGGGTCTCCTACAACTCATAGGAGGATCTATAGGTCATAGTTGTCCCTCATAGGGAATAACAGTGGCCCAAGAATCTTTAAGACTTACCATACAAGACCTATCTGTGGGTCGGAGTTCCCACTATGAACCATAGTAAGGTCTCGTGAACTTGCCTTGTGTTAAATTTGGTCACTGAAATTTGGTACGAGCCCTGTCTCAAGTCGTAGCCATGGCTATGAGTCATAACTGAGCCTCGTACATGATTATAGTATAACTTTTGCTAGGTATATGTAGACTATGAGTCCACAGTAAGACTCGTAGTCCGTACTATGAGTCATACCAAGGCCTCGTACCTATAACCTGCAACTGATGCCTTGTTGATTTTGATGTGTGTTTTCCTTTTGCTTTATTTCATTCTATTCTTTTATCTATTTGTAGTTTGTATAGATAGGTTGGGGTTAATTATCGGTTTAGTTTGATAATTTCATATGTAATGGCCTCGAAAAGTAGAAATGCAGTTATCAGGGCCTTCTACAAGAGGTTTTGCAATCAAGATTCGAACGCCGAGCAGTCAGATGGGTCAAATGAGGTCCATTATGTCCGGATAGACTGTGAGGCATAGGTTCCTCGAACTAGAGCTTGTTCTGCTCAGACCCTAATATAGGTTGAGAGTACCTCCCAGTCTGATGAGGAGGGAAGTGAAGAGGGGTCTGAGTTTGATGACGTGCCCTAGGACGGGGGAGCAACCCAATTTTCGATCACCTCATCTGTTTCTAATATAGATCCTTAGCATCCTCGCAGGGGGATCATGGGCACGAGACCATATACAGACATAAGCTGGAGCCTAAGGGGCAGAGGAAGCTCATGAGACCATTTTACGTGGAGCCTCGGTTAGTAGATTCAGGTTTGAGCCATATCCCAGCATTAGAGGAGGAGAAAGATTGACATGGGCTTAGGTGGTTAACAGGGAAGATGGGCAAGTACGCTTCACTTCTAGTGTGAGAGTTCTACACGACTTACGCCACTACTATTCTTCGAGATCTTCCATAGCGAAAGAAGGCTATTGAGCAGCCTAAACTTCGGGAGGTATTGGTGTGAGGCTAGGGGATCAGCTTCTCGGAGGAAACAATCTGTGGTATGTAGTTTGGGCAAACTTATAGAGCATCAAAGTCCATAATTGAGTATGATAGTCGAATAAAAAAGATGAGACGGGCTATGATTTGAAAGAACATAGACCAAACGACTGAGCTTCTAAGATAGGTGGCCAACCAGATAGCAGAAAGTGGCCCTAAGCCTACATGGGTCACTACACATACAGAGCCTAACATGAAGTCATATCTCTCTTTCCCCACAAAATTTTGGTGGCTATCATCTGAGATCGCATCCCACCCACCTTTACAGATAATCTCACCATATTAGAGTGAGCAATTCTACTAGCCAGCATCTTAGTTGTCTATGATACTGATTGGGCTTGTATAATGACCGAGCAGATTCATGAGTTAGCATTCTGGAGGAACGTATGCATGCCTTTTCCAATCTCGATCCATAAATTATGCATGGAGGCCAGGGTACGAGTTTCCCTCCATCTTGATCCACATGTCGAGGCCTTCCACACTATAGATTCCTGCTTGATCATGACTGATAAGAAGCCGACGGCTCTCCAGCGGGTACCACCTCCTCTTGTGCCCAAGCATATTTCTCCTAAGCTACTTACCGAGGTTTTAACTCTAGCTGCCACTTTTACTCCAACTGCACCGGAGCATCCCGTAGTAGCCGACATTGAGATGGATCCCTCCATAGTCACCCTTACACTAGAGCCATTTACATCTCAAGTTCCTTTTATGGACTTACTTATTATGTCTGCTATTGCTTTTCAGGCTATGGTTGGCAGACTATTCAGGAAAGAGGCCAAGCTAGCTCAGTTAATGTAGTAGATCAAGCTTTGGGTACGGCAGACAATTCAGGCATCGGAGGAGAGATCCAAGGCATTTACCATTTTTGTTACGAATCAGAGGATTACTTCAATAGATGCCCGGGTTGATGCCTTTGAGGCCAGTGTTCAATAGAGACTTGATGGGACCCAACCTGCAAACATGTTCGCCTTTCATCAAGAGTTAACGAAGTTCAAGGCCAACTTGTGCATCACTAGCAGCCCGAATCACAACTCCAGAGCGGGCACATGAGGATGAGAGCTTATTTGATCTATTTGCTTTAGACGATCCACTATGTGCTCCCTGGAAGAGAACTATAAAGGTGACTAATACCGATGCGGAGCCTACACAATGGAAGAACTTCGAGGAGAATAAGGAGTTGGAGGAGTAGATCACGAAGTTTGTCCTGCAGAGATCAAGAGAGAAAGAAGAGTATAGGAGAGCTCTAGAGCTTTAGATATTGTAGGGAGTTGCCTTATCTAGAAGGCTTAGCCCCAACTACTCTGGAGGAGGAGGTACTCATGACTAGCTAGATGCCAATGCTTCAGCACCACTTGATATTTTCTATTTTTTACCCCCTATTTTTATTTTATTTTTGTTATGTACAAGAGAATAAAGTAGATTTATTTTGTGGGGTGTGGCTTGTTATGGACTAGGGTGAAGTTTTTGTAGCCTTTAGTCCAGAACTATCCTAGTTTTTGATATCCCAAGGTTTTCTTATTGTGTTCTTTTGCCTTTTTTTTATGTTGAACCATAAGGTTTTAGGTGTTTTGGATGATTTGTTTGATATATTGTGATTGACCTTTTGGTATGTACATTATTTTGAATGGTTTAATGAAATATTTTGGAAAATTGGTACCCACAAAATTTTTGGGATTGTTGATAATTTTTGCAATCATCCATATGTGAATGGTTGGAAATGTATATTCTAACTAAGTGAAGGCAAGTTGATGCTTGAAGCAAGATTTGTGAGTCTATGTTAGCTATGAATGCAATGTCATGTGTGTGAGCTGAATCTTTTCGTGTTCATGCATTGTTTACTAATTCAAAACTTGCCTTGTTACTCTGAGTTAGACTAGAGATTACCTGGATTAGGAAGGGATCTTAGGCCATTGTTCTATAATTTAGTCCACTTTTTGCCTAAATAACCTATCGAATGAAAGATTTTGCCCCTTATTCCAAATGTTTGAGTATTACAACACCTTTTCTTTCTTAATACCTAGTTAGCCGAACCTTATCTAGTGAAATACCCTAATATTGACCCTGGTCTATCCTTGAACATGTGAACCTTGATTAAGGTAAAAAGCGTAAGTTGAGGGTAGCTACCAAAAGGGGCCCTAGTTTGGGGATTGGATATTGTGTTCTTCACCTCAGGCTAAAAGCCTAAGTTTAGGGTGGCCTATGTTGGGATATATTAGAAAAAATGAGGTGAGGAGTTGGAAATAAGAGGAAGAATAGAAAGTCATGTATCGGGTGAGATAAAATGAGAAAAATATGCCTTAGTTTGAGTTAAAAAGCAAAACGAGTTTAAAAATATGGCACAAGTTGAAAAATGAAAGAGAAAATACTTGGAAAGCTTGAAAAGAATGAGTAAGGGAGAACTATTTAAGAATGGTTGAGTTGTTATGGTGGAAGTGTTGAAAAATGTAGTTCATGGTTGGCTTTTAGTCACTAATTACCAAAATGCCACACCAAAGCCCCAAAAACCTATATTACAAGCCTATGAAGTCCTAATGTGATCCTAATCCGATCAGTCAATAGTTCAGGTTGTGAGTGTTTGGGCAGGCTTATGGCAATAGTCATCATGCATGAATGTCATTTGTGAGAGTGAGTATGCTTACAAAGTCCCTTGAACAACTTTAAAGGCATATTGAGTGAAAAAAGGGACTTCATTTCTCTGAGACATTTGCATTGTATGGTTAGCATTTGACATATTCAGTGATTGTTAATTGTTGACACCCCTTAACTTGTCCTCATTGGATTGCCAAATGCATCAATATGTTGTGGTTTGCTTAGTAGCTACATGATGATGTTTTGAAAATGCTAGTAAAGGTACCTGAGTTGAATTGATCAAAGTATATGCTAGTACGATGATTACTATGTATTGCTTATTATCTATCTAGATTTACTCATCGCTTGAGGAGAAGAAATAATTCTAAGTTGAGGGTGTTGATGTACTATCAAAATGCAAAATATTTGGTGCCTAAAACAAGGGATTTTGTGCATTCTCAGTGTGACTTTTTATGGCTTTTATGTGTTTTGTATTCATTTTTGCAGAAAATACAGGTTGACCTGATTTTGAGGAAAAGTAGTAGAGTTTTTTGAATTTGAGGATCTACGAGATCCACTACGAGTTGTACCCCAAGCTACAAGTTGTAGGGGATGATCGTAGTGATAAACAATTTCTAACACCAAAATCTGATAAATTGAAATTCAGCTATACAAGCTCAAGGTACGGGTCGTAGCCCTTACTACGACTTATAGAAGGGGTCCTCATAGTGATTAATAGTGTTGATTGAAATTGGACCAAGAAATGCAAGGGTGGACTATGAGAAAGCACTATGAGTAGTACACCAGACTATGAATCATAGAGGTGGATCGTAGTAGTAAAGCTTAAAATTCCAAGTGTTGACAGTGGAAGCCCGATTACGATATAGCTACGAGTCATAATATATCTTGACCCAAATTACTAATTATTTTAAGAACTTTTTGTAAATAGTATAAATAGTATATGTTAGGGTTTTTATAGATGAGATTATTACAAAGCTCTTAGAATATTGTAGGGTTTTAGACTAGGGTTTCAATTTGGAGACTCACTTTGGAGATTTGGGATCACTTGTAAATCATTTTCATCGTTCAAGCTTGTTATTCTAAGAAGGGTTTCCTTGTTCTTCATTCTTCTTGGGTAATTTCTTAGCTATATGTGCTTTATTCGTTGTTTGTTTTCTTATCAAGTCATTAGTTGCTAATCCCCAAAACTTTTGTGTCACGGGAACGATGAGTACCTAGTATAATAACCCCGATTATTTGCACCTCGTAAGCTAGGTATTTGTATATATATTCCATTTTCATTCATTTGCTTGTTGGTTAATTGTGGCCGACGTGAAATCCTACCTAGTGTCACGATTCCAGTCAAGGTAGTGATGAATAGGAAAAGAAAATATTCAACGATCCCAAAAAGTGCTCGAAAATATGCTTCGAATGTGCCCAGATCCCTAACTTCTATGTATCTCAAAATCTATGTGTGATATCAAAAATTTGACTTCATATTCTTGATCGGGGGAAAAATTGAATGTGGAATTGGTCTAACCCTAATAGTATAGCAACCGTATCGTGAAAATTCAAAATTCCAAAGTTGACAAATTGCAATGAAGAATCACGTCCAAGGTACGACGCACCAAGGGCTCATCACAACATTATTTTGCCTAGTTATTTTATATCGGTCCAAGGCTTTTGGGTTTTTGGGCTAAGTCCTCCTATACGAGAAAATACCTATACTTAGCTATATTCTACCTTCATATCATACAAGAAATTCACAAATACTCTTTCAAACACTTACAAAAATGTCTCGGTCAAAATTCAAGTGCAAAATCTTATTTTGGATCCAAGGATTTCACTCAAGCTTCAAGTATCTATTTCCAATCTTCATCAAGTAATTCTCTTGAGTCAAGTTATATAGGTTTCAACCATTGGGTCCTTTCACCCATGGTACACAATCTTCATTTTTACATAAATCTCATATTTTAAGTTGATTTACTTATAGGTCTTACTTACTATGAATTGGACTATGAACTATGTCGGGGGTTTGATAAAAGTGTGACTATTTAAGCATGTTTTGAGCTATGAATCTTTGGTCTTTCTTGAGATTTGATGAAAGGTTTTGATGTATATGTCATGAGGGTTTTACTGACTATTTGTAGGTGCTTGTATGTTGATTTTTCTTTCATGATTTCACTCTTTAATAGAATGATTTTGTACTAGCATTGCACACTCACCAAGTGTTTGATAAAATGCCTTTTTAAGGATTGTTAAAGTTTGATAATATATTGGTTGATTTATGATTTAAGGGACTTCAAGATGATTTTTTTGGTCTTTCTAAAGATGTGTTTAAGTCATGAAAATGTTGATAATGTTGTAGGGTCAGATTAAGCCCCTTTTGTCAAAGATTTTACCTCTTGTGAACCTTTGATGTTGATCTTAATGAAAGGGTAATGTTGATGATGATCCATTCTTATGTTTGCAGTTAGGCTCACCATTTGAGGTCAATGATGTTAAGAGCTACTTGTTCTATGTATCTATGTTTTTTGTACATTATTAAAGTATGATCATTTTATACATTTCGTGGGATAAGACTTAACATCGAGTGGTCCAGAGGTGAGTACCCAAGTCCTGGATCTATATGCCACTGTAGGTGAAGGGATTAGGGGCGAGTCCCCAAATATCTAAGGGGAGACTACCCGAGTCCAAGAACTAGAGGTGAGTACATGGTTCAAATAAGGCTTAGTGGATCCACTTAGGCATGAGGAGGTTCACCTTGGAAAGTAACTTCCCCTATTATTTTGGTGTAGAGGAGACATCGGGATAGCATGTTGTAGCTCGCTTGATCTTATTTTATGTCAGTAAAGTTTACTTCCCACATTTATATATTATGTTCTATTAAGATGAATGAATTGCAAAGCATGATTTACTTAAACATTGATCATACATGTCATGTTGTTATGCTATCCATTGATTACAATTATGCATTTCGACTATATTGCCTACCTCTTGTTGCATTGCATCCTACATACTTAGTAATTTCAAATGTACTAATGCATACTCTATGCTTACATAATGTTAACATGTAGAAAATGGAGCTCCTATTGATTTCCTTGCACATTGCTAGAAGGATTGTTCAAGTTAGCTTTTGGTGAGTCGTTATGTCCGGTGAAAATATCAATCTTTCATACTTATGGTTAGACTAGATCTTGTATATTTTTTAATATTTATAGTCATTACTATGAAGGTAAGGCCAATTACATGTCTTGGCCCCTGCTAAGTTCTATATCTAAAGGTGTTGTTGTAGAAGTTATGTATTATGCTTGAGTTGTGACTCATCTATGTCATTTAAGTTATGACTCATCTATGTCATTTAAATATTCCTTTGTTCATGTTTTCCGTTGTTGTTTATTTGCTTTCGCGACCAAGGATGTGTGTATGATATGCTAAGAGGCTTGTAGGGGTTCCTTCGGGTTCCTCGTTCACCGTGTCACATCCAGGCCCTAGTTTGGGTCATGACAAACTTGGTATCATACAATTAGGTTGCTAATGGTTCTTGGCATCCAACACACCGCGTCGATTAGAGTCTTGTTCATGGTCGTGAAGTGTACCATGAGTATGAGCAAGGGGCTATGAGGCATTCTAGGAAATGATTCCCTTCTTCTTACTCTATGTCATACTATAGGAGTCAAGGTAAGGTTTTCCCCCTAGTGATTATTTTGTGTTTTTCCAGACCATGCCTATCCCAAGAGGAAGAAAAGCTTGTACACCCTAATGACAACCGACCTACCTTGCTCCTCAAGCTCCTCAAGGTGGAGTGGCTACCAAG
>JAOTQR010077736.1:0-44456 GCA_025774065.1 Solanum ossicruentum | reverse complement strand
GAGTTAGATGATAATAATATTCAAGAAAAAAATCTAAAAGAAATTGGTGAAAAATGAATTGATTATAAAATAATAATCAACTACTTCGCATCTAAAAAAGCAAGAAAAGTAGTTTTTAAATTAAAAAAAATATAAGATAATTTTTTTAAAAAATTAGGGCTCCTCTCTAGAATTTGGCTTTAGGCCTCCAATCTTGTTGAGTCGGCCCTGGGGAGATGAGTCGTCTGACTCCTAGGGCAATTCTGAGACAAGTAGGTCTCTTGAGGACCTTGGTGTCCAGTTTGATGTGGGCACCAAGCATCCATAGATGTAGGAAGCTGCCAGACAGTTAGAGAAGCCTCAAACTCATCATGTTTCACCCTCCCCAATCTGACAGGAAGGTGGGAGGGTTAGAAGCTCCAGAGAGGGATCCGAGTCCGCATCTGCTGAGGAGTCAAAGTTTGAGTCTTCTTTAGCACTCCAAGAACCAACCTCACCACCGAATGCATTATCTAATTGGTGGTGCATGTGGGGAATGCATCGAATATATCAGGACAATATTTAGCAGGACGAGCCGGGCCAACAAGCTCGTACTATATTTGAGGAGCCCTAAATTATCACATTTGGGATGGACAGTTTCCCCAAACTCCAGGACACCATTGCTC
This sequence comes from Solanum ossicruentum, assembly GCA_025774065.1. NCBI lineage: Eukaryota > Viridiplantae > Streptophyta > Magnoliopsida > Solanales > Solanaceae > Solanum > Solanum ossicruentum. Next base: position 43,812 of record JAOTQR010077736.1, on the reverse strand, counting down.
GATACAGATTACACTGGTTGTCAGGATCACCATTGAAGTACTCCCTACTAATGGTTAGAGAGTTCTTTTTATCATGCGCCACCACTGTGCTAGAGTTGACCCCCAAGGGGAAAAGACTCCTCACTCAGCCCCAGTTGACACACATAAGGATGAGGGGAATTTAGGTCGACATATCAGAGGCCTCTATCTGCCGTATAAGTTTTGGTCTCGAGTACCAGGCCCCCAAGACCACAACTAAGTTCAACGACAGACTCAGGACAAAGTTATAATAAGAGATATAGTGTGCAAGTTTATATTGATAAGATGGGTCACCAATCATATCGCTGAGTAGGGCTAGGACCCTGAGTGGGTATCTACTTCATCGGCGCCCATCGTGAAGGCGTCCTTCGGCTTTACCGACAAATTTTGGTGGGTAATGGTTAGATCATGGATCCGGCCGACACATGCAGATAACACCTTGACATTAGATCACGTTGTAAAATTTGCAAGCGTCTTGGTTGGTTATAACATTAATTAGGCCCCCCAATAACAAAGCAGATTCACGAGGCAGCCCTGAAAAGGTCCACCTCTGTCCCCTTTCTGTGCTGGATGTATTGTCTCTATATAGCAGCAGGGGTGGATATTCTTCACCATTTGGACACTCTGATCAAGGTTCAGAGGACACTGGACTAAAGCCTGACAAAGGCTGATGAGAATTCGGTAGCCCTTCGACTAGAACCATACTTTCTAGTTCATATGCTAGAGATGTTCGCCACGGTGCCACCATCGGAGCGATAATCTTCTTCCTCTACTATTGCTCCCACTACTGAGGAATTACCACAGGACGATATTGATAGAGAGGGGGACCCACTACTACCACTACTATACTAGAGGTCGTGCCTACACAATCTCCACCCATTCGCATAGTATACATGTTTGTGGAATCTATAGGCCCTAGCGTAGAGGCAAGCATGCACTGAGTTCCAATTGACTCAGTTACTATAGCAGATTCTGCCCTGGGTTTGCCAGGCCATTTCAGAGGCTGAGGCACATATGAAGACGCTCTGTGTGTCTATTATCCTAGAGAGGCTCATACTAGTACATAGCCATATTGATGTGTTTGAGAGGTGAGCATAGTAGAGCCTTAGTTCAGCCTGACCTGCTGACATGATACCTATTCGGGTAGAAATCCAACAAATTCATTTTGAAATGAGGGTTGTAGCATCAACAACACTTGTACTTCCCCTGTCGGATCCTGCTGAGATGGTTGTTGATCTATTTGGCCATGAGGAGGCACTACTTTGCTCTCTTGAGAAGCAATCTCGCACCGATGATCCAAATGTTATAAGGCGTGAGGCGGGGATGACAGGAGGAATAGTTTGTTCTTACGAGACTTCGCTCCATATAGGATGAGGACGCGAGGAAGACACATGAGTTAGAGATGATGAGGGGTGTTGAACCCTCCTGACATGCTGTCGTTACTAAGCAGACCACCCAGTACGTTGAGAGTGGTCAGTCCCAACTAGAGATTGGTGTTTAGGCACCCAAGTATGTTGCTTTTGACCGTTATACTTTGATATTGTTAAATTTTTTGCATTAAGGATAATGCAAACTTTTATCGGTGAGATGTGGGAAGTTATAAGCCTCGATGAAAGCTAAGTAATTATGGCCAATATCTATCCCAAATTTTATGTCTGAGTGGTTTTCTTGCTTGTGTTCTTTCCCTAAGGACATTTATTTTCTATTGAACTAGCACATTAAAGATGTGTAGGTAGTATTAGTAGCATGTAGTATAAAAGTCTATGGCATATGTTACTTTTTTTGTGAAAAATGATACCCATCAAAATTTTGTTAGGTAGTCCTGATAACAACCATACAGTATTGATGATTGACAGTGTTGGTTCTGATAAGTGAGGTTTAATTGTGATCAAAAGCATGATCTGAGAGCCTATGTTAATACTGTAATCAGTGCCATGTGTATGTGAGCATTCCTTGCTTAATTCTTATATTGTGTGTCAATTCAGAACTTGCCCTGTTACTCGAACTTAGACTGTAGGTTAATTGGTTAGGAAAGGATCTTAGGATGTTGATCATATTAGTCCACTTAATCTAAATGGCCAACCAAATGCTTGGCGTATCCCTTGATCCCAATTTTTGAGCTTTGCATGTATCCTTTTCTTTGTAAAAACCTGAGTAAGCTAGACCTGTTGAACTTGAAATCCTAAAATTGGCCCTGGACCTTCCTTGAACATTATGCACCTTGCTTGAGGCAAAAAGCTTAAGTTGAGGGTGGCTACCAAAAGTGGACCTGGTTCGTATGTTGGATATTGTGCACCACAACTCAAGCCAAAAGCCTAAGTTGAGGGTAGCTGGTGTAAGGTTAATCATAACAAATAGGATGGAAGCTAGTGATACATGAAAAGGGGGAAATATGCTATGGGGGAAAGAAAAATGAGTTGATGCCTAAATAATGAGCTAAAAAGAAAAAGAATGTGAAAATAAAAAGGTAATGAGCTAAAAATATGAGTAAGGCACGCATAAAAGCTTGAAATAGGAAAAGGGCATAAGGAGTTGAAAATTGATAGTGTTGGTAGGGAAAAAGTATAGAATAACGTAGTGTCAAGGAGGGTCATTAGTCACTATGTTCCCAAAACATCACACCAAAGCCCCTTGAGCCTACATTACAAGCCAAGAAAGACCTATAGTGATCCTAGTCCTAGTAGTCGAAGGTTATAGTTATGAGTACAGGGATAAGCATATGGTATTGAGCACGGTGTTTGAATATCTATTGTCAGTGTGAGTGATCATGTTTAGTCCCAAGTATTGAATCTAAAAATACTATCATGAGTGAGATACAAGACTTCTTTTTGTGAGGGCATTTGTATTGCGCTATTGATTTTAGGTTATTTCAGTAAATTATTGCTTGTTTGTGGTTACCTTGCTTTTCATAGTTGCTCTATCATATGTATTGATCTACATTGATTTGTTTAATGACTATCTGATATGGATTGATGAGTAGTGTGGGTATTTGTGCTTGATTTGGAGATGATGTGTGCCATTAGATTGAAGTTTGTATGTTACTATATTGCTTATGTAGATTAAGTCTGTTGCTTGAGGACAAGCAACAATTTTAAGTTGGGATATTGATGTGATGTCAAAATACAACATTTTTGATCTCTAAAACTTAGAATTTTGTATGTTCTCAATGCGATGTTAGTGGGTTTGATGTGTTTTTATGTTTGTTTTTCAGGATTACAGGATTTGGCATGATTTTTGGGCTAAATTTTGTAGATGTTGAGTTTTTGATGAAGTATGAAGCACTCTATGGGATGTCGAAACTACCACGAGCCATAGAGTGGTTTCATAGTTGAGATCTAGTGAAGGGCATATTTTTTTTAAGTTGCATCCACGAACTATCAGAGGAGCCGTGGAATTTTATACGAGTCGTGTTAGGTTTCGTGCCTTGAAGACCAGAATTCAAGGAGTTTCTGGAAAGTTGTTAGAAGAAACCCTATACAGGTCATAACTCTGAATACTATCTCTAGAAAGGTCTCGTAGAAGTGATAGTAGACTTTGAAGAATGAAGACTACGAAGCCCAGGTTCGGACTGTAGAACTTTGTATGATCCGTAACCCTGATTGTAAAGCATGTCGAGTCTAATTTTCTAATTTTTTTTGGACGTGTATCTTAGTTATTATAAATAGGTTTTTAGTTTTTTAGAGAGAGAAAAAAAAGACAAGGACAGAGAGACACATGAGATACTTGAGAAACAACTTTGTGATTTTTCTATCAAAAACATTACTATGTGATTTCTAGTGAAGAATTTGGGATTTCTTTTTCTTAACTTTATCATTGTAAGTACTTTAATTATGTTATCCTATATCATGATTCTTTCATCTAAAATGATTATGCATAGCTAAATCCACAACTAGGGTTGTGGGAACCTTGTAGAACTAACAAGGTAAAACTGAATAATCATAATTCTTAGAAGTGTGCATGCATGTATTAATTAATTCTCTTAGTTTTAATTGCTTTTTAATGGTAGCGACGTTAGAACTCACTAGTTGTTACTGACTGGATCAAGATAGTAATGAATAGGAAAGGAGATTAATTAACAGGATTCAATATGATCCTTCTTGTCTAATCAACCGAACTGGATCAAGGGAAGGTTGTACTAGGACAATAGGTAAGGGTTAGTAATATCACACTGCGGGGTTGGATCAAATCACGTAATGACATTTACCTCTCTCCTGGATCAAAGGGTTTGGTAAACTCAACTTACCGTTCTGCATGCTACACACTAGAGAAGATTATGATTATCTGGTATACCAAGTTAGAGAATCATGGGGGACACAATACTCTGGTTACTTCTCATTGATTTCACAACACGTTTTATAATTTAGGTTTACTTTTTAGTAATTACAAACCTCCTCCCCCTTCTTTCTGAGATAAATAGGCTAATTCACTCGATTTGCTTACAAATCTAAGTCAGACCATATTCCCTGTGGTTTAGACCCTAAACTTGGTTAGGTTGTATATCTTGACAACGACCGCTTAAACCTTCAAAAAGGAGGTGTAGCTTCGGCGACATCAGTAGGGGGATCTAATAGGCGCCATTATGACCTAAAAGTTCGGGTCATGACATTCTTTCTTTATGCCATTCCACCAATACACCTCTCTCAAATCTCTATAAATTTTGTGTATCAAGGATGAATAGAATACTTAGAGTTATGAGTGTCATCAAGTATCTTTTCACTTAGGACATTGACATTAGGGACACACCATCGCCCTTGCTAATGATGTACACCATCTCCACCTTACGAGAAGACCTCAACCTTATTGTACAAGCACACTACCATTGCTTAAGCCATTTAACCTCACACCGAATGAGCTAAATGGTGCACTTCTTTTACTAGGTCTTTCTTCCATTCTCAACATGTGCGATGCTTCCCATAAACATTCTACTTAATGCATCTTCCACAGCATTCGCTTTGCCGAGATGATACATCACATTAATGTCGTAATCCTTTAGAAGCTCCAACCACATACTTTTCCTAAGGTTCAAATCCCTTTGCCTAAACACATATTGCAAACTTTTATGGTCAGTGAATATTTCAACATGCACCCTATAGAGCTAATGTCGCCAAATCATCAAGATCGTGAATCAAATAGTTCCTTTCATGCACCTTCAATGATCTTGAAGTATAGACTATGACTTTCCTATGTTGCATCAATAGACCGTCCAAGCCTACACGTGAGGCATCATAATAAACAATAAAGCCATTCGAAACTTCAAGCAATGTCAAAATAGGGACTGAAGTAAGACGATTATTCAATATTTGAAAACATTTCTAATATTTATCAAGTCACTAAAATTTTACCTACTTTTGGGTCAACTTAGTCAAAGAAGAGGAAATGTAAGAAAATCCTTCAATAAATATTCTATAATATATGACCAAACCCAAAAAGCTCCTAATATTGGAAGGAGACAATGTCTATGCCAACTCTTTATCACTTTTGTCATCTTTGGCTCCACTCTGATACCATCACCCAAAACAATATGGCTAAGAAAAGCCACCTCCCTTAGCCACAACTAACACATGCTACTTGACAAAAATTTGCTTATCTCCTGATGTTTGCAATACAATCCACAAATAGTCCTATGGTTCCCTTGCATCCTGTGAATAAAGCAATATTTCATCTATGAACACAATCACGAGATGTCCAAGTATGGCTTTCAAACCCTATTTATCAAATCAATAAAAGCTATTGGAGCATTTGTTAGTCCGAATGACATAACTACTAATTCAAAATGACCATAATAGGTTCTAAATGTCATCTTTGGAATGTCACCTCCTTCACCCTCAATTGGTGATAATTGGACAAAAGATCAATCTTAGAGTAATAGCTTGTACCTTGTAGTTGATCAAATAGTTTATTGATCCTCAGAAGTGGATAATTGTTTTTGATAGTTACTTTGTTCAACTATCAATAATTCTCACACATCTAAAAGTGTACAATCCTTTTTTATTACAAACAATACAGAGGCACCCCATGGAGACAAAGTAGGCCTTAATAACCCTTTATCAAGCAATTCCCTTAGTTAGTCCATCAATTCTTTCAACTCCACTAGGAAAATACTATATGGAGGTATAAATATAGGTCGAGTGTTGAGTAAAAGGTCAATGCTAAAGTCGATTTCGAGAAATATTGGGTAAGTTATCGGGAAGGACATCAGGGAATTCATTAACTATAGGAACTAAATTAAGAGTAGGAACCTCAGAATCAACATCCATAACCCGAACAACATGGTATGTGCACCCCTTAGAAATTATTTTCCATATATTTTACATAAGAGACAAACTTACCCTTGAACACCAAATTCGTTTCCTTCCACTCAAGAGAGAACTCATTAGGAACTTGGAATGTCTCCCTACGAGTTCTACAATAAATAGAAGCATAAGAAGCATGCACCCATACCATATCAAGAATTACATCAAAATCGATCATTTTGGTTCATTAAGATCACATCGAAAGACTCTTTGCAAGACCGAGTCAACTTCTATAGACTTTGTTGGCTAAGATTGCCTCACCAATTGGTGTATAGACCAAATAAGGTTGTAATAATCCTTTGGAAGACACGTCAAACTTTATTGTAAGGTAAATAATATCAAATGATACATTATGAAACGCCCCAAAAAGTGCCCGAAAACATGCCTCGAAAATGCCCATAATAGTAATTTTTATATATCTTAAAATTTGTGCGTGATGTCGAAAGTTTGACATCATATTCATGGTCGAGGGGAAAAATTGAGAGGGAAATGGGTCTGACCCCGATTTTAGAGCAACTATAGCCAAATTTCATTTTCCAAAAAATTTCACTTTCCAGTGAGGGTTCACATTCTCTCCGCGACGTGGAGCCGTCGCGGTTGTACATTTTATTGCCAGTTTTTTTAAATCTCAACCTAAATAATTAGAGTCTTTGGACTAAGCCTTTCCATGCATAAAACACCTAAACATAGTCATTTTTCAACCTTATATCATTCAAGACATTCCCAAAAACCTTCTCTAACACTTAGGCAAGTATTTCAATCAAAATTCAAGTGTCAAAATTTATTTTGGATCCAAAGGATTTCACTCAAGCTTCAAGTCTCCATTCCAATATTCATTAAGGATTTCTCCAAAGCCAAGGTATGTGGGTTTCAACCATTCAATTCTTTCACCTATGGTGCCCAAGCACCTTTTTTACATAAATTGCATGTTTCTAAGTTGAATTACTTATGGGTCTTACTTATTATGAATTTAACTACGAACTATGTTGGGGTTTCATAAAAGTGTCACTATTTGAGCATGTTTTAATCTATGAATCTTGGATCTATCTTGATATTTGATTAAGGGTTTTGATATATATTGCATGAGGGTATTACCAACTGTTGGTGGGTTGATTTACTTCAAGTTTTCTTGCATGATTTCACTCTTGAATTGCATGATATTGTACTAGGATTGCACACCTACCAATTGTTTGATAAAATTCCTTTTTCCTTTAAAGTTTTGATGAGCTATTGGTTAATTCATGAGTCAAGGGACTTCATGATGATTTAGGGTTTTCTATAGATGTGTTTAAGTCGTAAAAATGTTAATGATGTTGTAAGGCCGGATTAAGCCCTTCTTCTCAAAGATTACACCTCTTGTGAGCCTTTGATGTTGATACTAATGAAAGGGTAATGTTGATGATGATTCATTCTTATGTTTGAAGTTAGGCTCACCATTTAAGGCCAATGATGTTAAGAGTTACTCGTTCTGTGTCTCTATGTTTATTACAAGTTATTAAAGGATGATCATCTTATATATTCCATAGGATTAGACTTAGTACCAAGTGGACTAGAGGCAAGTACCTAAGTCCTAGAACTACGTGCAACCATAGGTGAAGTGATTATAGGCGAGTCCCCAAATCTCTAAGAGGTGAGTCCCCAAATCTCTAAGAGTCGAGTACCCTAAATATGAGGGCTACCCGAGTCCAGGCTTGAAGCGAGTACCTGAGTCTAGGAAATAGAGGTGAGTACCGGATTCACATAAGGATTATTCGATCCACTTAGGCATCTGGAAGTTCAACTTGGTAAGTTACGTCCCCCTTTCTTCTAGTGTAAGGTAAACATCGAATCGCCATGGACTAGCTCACATAGTTTCTGTCGGTTGAAGTTTCTTCCCACACTTATATATTATGTTCTATGTAAGATTAATAATTTGCAAAGCATGATTTACTTAAGCATTGATCATACATATCATATTATTATAATGTTATTTGTTGCTTATCATTATGCATTTTGACTATGTTGCCTATCTCTTGTTGCATTGCATTGCATCCCACATACTTAGTACATTCAAACGTACTAATGTATACTTTATATCGACATGATATCACTATGTAAGAACCGGAGCTCCTATTGATTCTCCTCCACTGGATAGACAGATTGTTGAAGTTAGCTTTTGGTGAGGCCTCATGTCCGGGGACAGTATCTATCTTTATTCATGCTTATGTTTAGACTACATATTGTATATATTGGATTACCTATTGTCATTATTTTGAGGGTGAGCCCGATTGCATGTCTTGCCCCCCACTAAGTTCTTGTTTAGAGGTGTTGTTGGACAAGTATGTAATGATGCTTCAAGCTTTGACTCCCTTTGACTCTTTTGATGTTTTATGATATGAAAGATGTCTTTTGGCCCAGTGTTCTCTTATTGTTGTTTTATTACTTCTGCGACCAAGGATGTATAATGATATGTTGAGAGGCTTGAATGGGGTCCCTTCGGGTTCCCCATTCGCCATGTCATGTCTAGGCGCTAGGCTTGAGTTGTGACACATTAACACCGTGGCCAAGCAAAATATACACATCATAATCAAAGAATCGTAACATATACCCATAACCATATTGTGAGACTTCTCAATATCTTGCCTAGCATGTAAGCATAGAATTGATTGTCTCGCAGACCACCTCTTTGAGCTTGGAAACCTTGTAACAATTGCCCTCTTTCGACTACTTGGCCTTGAGGATGCCCTTCCTTCCCTTTAGTAGCAATATTAGGATATTTAGAGATTTTATGCCCTATCTTACCACAATAAAAGCATAAACCACACTTCTCAATAAATCATTAACATGGTTCCTCCCATACTTGGGACACGTATGAGGAATAACACCACCACCCTTTAGAACATCACCTTAAGCCTTAGGGATAGGCACCCTATACTTATAAAACCTTTAAGGATCTCCTTTGGATGACCCTTGGCCATGTTGGAAGTTGTCACCACCGGACTTAGCATGTGAAAATCCAGCATAAAATAAGCCTTTTTGGACTCCCTCATCCTCATCTTTTGAAGTTTTTTTCTCTCCACTTGCTCGACATAACTCATAAACTTAAAAATATGCATTTCCTTGATAAGCATTGCGGTTTTGCATTCCACGTTCACTAAATCAGACACACCCAAGATGAACTTATTGATACGGACTATAGAATTGGCTACTAAGGAAAGAGCATACTTTAAAAACTTTCTTAACTTGAGGGAATACTCTTTCACACTCATACCACCTTGCCCCAGATTCATAAACTCCATCACTTTAGCTTCCCCTAGCTCAAAGGGAAAGAAACAATCAAGAAAAGTAGCCTTAAAAATCTCCCAATCAATAGGACCTTCTTTAACTTTTTCAGACTTCCATTGTATAGAGCAAACATGAGTGACTCCCTTAAGTTGGTAAGCCACCAACTTGGCCTTCTACCTATAAGACACCCCTGCTATCTCTATCACCTTGTAGACCTCATCAATAAACTCTTGTGCATTCTCATCCATCTTGAAACCATGAAACTCTAGTGAATTCATTCTCGCAAAATCTCTCACCCTAGAAGATGAAGTAGGAGTCTTTGGGGAAGTAAGAACTTGAGCCAACATAATGTCAGTGGCCCTAAACTTCTCATTAGTCAGTTGGTCGGCTTAAGGGCCTTGAGGAACTTGAGGAGTCGGAGGAACTTGGTCCTCATTAGCATAGACTACTCTAGGCAATGGATCATGTCATGGAGGCACTTTCTAAAAATATCAAAGGATAAGCATTAGGGAATAAAAATCTTAAAGTCATGACATAGATCATTAAAAAAGTGAAGATTTCCTAAACATCTCATAGCCTCTCGCTCATGGATGTGGCATGCTTTACACCTATAAATAAGTCTCTACTAGACGGGGCATTCTAGACTCTCTAGGATGCTTTCAAATATTGTGTTTCAATACTTGGTTTGTCAAACCCAAATATAGGACTAAGCTGTGACATGGCAAATGTGACACATGAAGGCACTGCATCCAAGATTATTCATATCATAAGCATATATAAGGTAAAATTAGCAATTTATAAGGGAGTAAGCAAGCAGAACATAGTTTCATAACCCAAGCCTGTCATAACACGATGAATAAGGGACCCGTAGGCACCTCATTCAAGCTATCTTAGCATACATCAAACATTCATAGGTTACCACCAACATAATGTGAAATAAATTGTGGAAAGGAACTAAGGGGGAAATTTAAGCTCCAACAAGAAATATTTTAACAGTACATTATAGTCCAAACATACCAACTATATATGACATAGCGGGGACAGGAGTATAGTCTTAGTTCCCCTCAAATAAAAGAGACATGAAAATTAGTTAGAAAGTAAAAGTCTACAGACTTCAAGTCCAAAATATACAATCGTCCAAATCATACAATCATGAAAAAAATTGGTGAAGTCACCAAACTAAGGGATCACAAATACTACTAGTCTTTATCGTCAATAAGCTAGTCACATATCGGTGGAGAAGGTGGAGCATTGGTCCCTACATGGTAACATCATGTTGGAAAAATATGTGTTAGTATGTTGGATTGTACTGAGTGTATGAGATGCAAGGGAAACATGAAATTATAATACCATCATTCATAAAATTTAGAAGTCTCCATCCATAGATCATTTAGTGTGCTTAAGCATGAAAAAGGAATAAAGATCAATATGAAGTAAAAATAATGCATCATATGAAACACATGTAATGGAATGAATACATCAAATCTTACACTTTGGGGGAATGAATTGTGACAAACATATAAGACCATGTGAGCTACTACATGGAATCCCCCTTAACCCTTCACATTGGCAATGGGGAGACCACTTGCTGGGTAGAACTCCGTCAACTTAAGCATGCATCATGAATTAACATCAATGGCCTATGTGGATCCAATAGCTTATCCTAAAAGTGCTCTGATGGTCGTATATAGTTAATGGGACAATGGGTTGGTACTAGGGTTCCCTTATCAAACCCCACCTCAATGCCTCATCGGTGCTAAGTTAATCCCACAAAATATCATAAAGCATAAGCATTATCATGTAATTTAACTTAGAATCATAAGTAGTAATTTCATAGGAGTAGCTTGAAAACTTTGGAAACCACCAAGTGAGAATTGTCCTTTGGCGTTGAGGTCCACCATAAACATTTTTAATGGGCAACTTCAACATACTTATTATTTTGGCAAATTTAATCTTTAAACCTTTCTTTTATGACCATATCATCATCAACATATGATGCAAAACCATCTTTGAACTAAGTAGGCTTATGCATTAACTTGAAAACACATGAATCAATGGAGTAATGTATGAATAGGGTAAAATATACAACTTTAAAATAAGTACTAAATATCCCAAACATCATAATCCAGCCCAAAGGCTACCCCAAGGGCATACACTGTCTCTTCATAATCCAGGATACGTCACCATCAAAACTCATCAAAACTGCCTCTAAAGTTTCAACTCAAAAATGTAACTCGACTGGAATCTCTGGTTCATCATCATCAACAGTTTCGATCACCGATATTACCCTCAAATCACAATCTTTAGTACCTTGTTAACAAACCTGGAACACCACTGCTTCTTCAATAAACTTGAATATGAGCAGTCCTTTCTCCATATCAACTAGTGTGCAACCTATGGCTAGGAAAGGCCTCCCTAAAATGATAAGAACTGCAAAATCAACTTTACAATCAAGAATAATAAAATCAGCAGAAAATATAAATTTGTCTACATTTTCCAATATATCATAAAGTACCCACATAGGTTTCTTGCTTATTCTATCTGCCATTAGTAACCGCATCTTTATAGGAATAGGAGTACCCAATCCAAACTTTTTGAAGATGGAGAATGGCATCAAATTTATGCTAGCACCCAAATCACAAAGTGCTTTGGAAAATGAAAATTTTCCACTTGTGCATGGTATGGTGAATACGCCTGGGTCTTTATGTTTTTGGACCAGTTACTTGGTAATGATGACACTACAATGTTGAAACCTTTAGGAAAGGTTTAGATTCACCATTTGTTTCTTCTTGACTAGATCTTTCATGCACCTTGCATAACCCGACATCTTCTCTAAAGCTTTGATCAAAGGGCTTTCACCGATAACTTCTTGATCATTGCTTAAGAGTGCTCAACCTTACCATACTCTTCTATCTTAATAAGCAGTTGCTGAAAAGGTAGGGCATGTTGGAAAGGTATTGAACCTCTCAGGTTGCTCTTTCGCGTCATTTGTTTTAGGTTTTTCATTGTCACTCTTCTTGCGACTTTTATCCATAACTATCGACATAGGGGAATCTATGCACCACTTTTAGTCAATGAAATGTCCATCATTCTTTGGATTTTGAACTGTATTGCTTGGTAAAGTGCCCTTTTGGACTCGGTTCAATTGCAAAGAAACTTGCCAAATTGTTGTTCCAATTGTTTGATAGCTACCGAGTGAGACTTTGTCTTTTGGTTTATGCTTGAGATGTCCAATTTCGTTCCTTTCAAGGTCTCATCTTGATGGTCGGCTCTCTTCAACAACTTTTCAAACTTTTTTTTTATATCCTCAAAGTATTTCTCCTGGCATCACGATTATGAGGCGACACATAAGGACCATTTCTATAACCATCTCTTCTACCTCTTCGGCATCCGGCACTCTTTCCTTTACATAATAACCACCTTGGTTGTCTCTATATGCACCATAATGGTTGTAATTCCGACCTTGATTCCCAGAACCTTGCCTCCAATAGTCTGAATTCGACCCTTGGGGGTTGTTCTAGAAACTTGCCGATTTTTTAATCACGAAGAAAGCATCTTCATCAAAAATGGTTCTTCATACATGGGAGCCTTAGGAGGTTGGTAGATTACTCCTTGAACACTCGCTTGGTTTTGCTTTAAGACCAAGACTATACTCGTGCGTAGTTGAGCAAGTTGTTCCATGATCTTTTCATTGACCTTAGTTTGCTCATTGTTGGTGTTTACCGCACAGGAAGTCTTCACAGAACCTTTCTCTCTTTGACCCTATTCTCTATTAACCACTTGCTCCATTCTTTTGGCTATCAATGGAAAACGTTGGTCAAGAAACATGTCTCCCATGATTATGTCGGCAAAAGCTTGACTATTCTCGTCAAGCTCCCAATAGAAAATCTCAACCAAGGCATCATCAACAATCTTATGATCAGGACCATTCACAAACACTTGGTGAACCTCTCCCATGTAGTACAAATAGAGTCGTCGGGCAATTTCTCAATATTATTTATTTGGTCTTTGAGCTTAAGCTTCTTTGATCTTGAAAAGTACCTCTCCAAAGACACTCACTGAAGCTCTGGCCAGTTTGTTATTGTACCCGGAGGAAGCTCATACAACCACATAGCTGCATTACCAGTTAGTGACAATGGGAACACCCATAAACCAACTGCATCCATAGAAAGATTTTGTGTCCCTATGACACTTCTATAGATGAAGATGACATTATGGAGATGATGATGGGGATCCTCTGAAGTTAACCCTGTGAACAAACCATGATTTTGCAGCATTTAGAGTAATCTACTCGACACCATGAACTTAGCATCTGTCGGTAAAGGTGGCAACACTATAGCACTAGTAACGTCCATGGCTATAGGGTTCAAGCGATATTGACTCCAACCATAAGTGTTTTCGTTGAAATCCCTTGTGTCCTATAATCCCTTAGTGGTGGATTCTCTTTTCTTCCCATATCATCATTCACACTCATTTCTTCCTCAGCTACAATATCCTCATTCACATGAGCCATTTCTCTAGTGATTCGATGGATCTCCAAATTGATTGGAGCTAAGAGATTGCCCTAGCTCTTTGTATTGGGCATACAACCTAGTACACCCTGTAAATAAGACAACCAAAAAAACAAAAATAAACATAAAATAAAAGAGAATCCATAAATTAATACATGAAGTAACTAATAGTGAAATCAAGTCAAGAACCTAGACGTATTCCCCGACAGCGGCGCTATAATTTTTTATATTCATGCTCCAATAACAAAGTGGTCGCAGTCAGCAATAAACTTGACCAAAGGTTAGGGTCGAATCCATCGAGAATATTGGGCTTGACTATGTTGATCCGCTAACAATCATTTCAAGCATTGATCACTATATTCTCCAAAATGGGGGGTTTTGTGATTCAAAATAAAGAAAAAAAATAAACACTACATTGTTTACGCAAGAAGATAATAAAATTGAGGGACAACTTGAGAATTTTGTTCCCCATGGTTCATTGACTCAATTGCCCTAGACAGCATAACTCTAATTAGGAATTCACATGCAGGATGGTAACTTAGGTTCTTCCAGCCCTCTTATGAAGGTGAAGGTCGAATTTCACCATGGCGCTTGGTAGGCAACCATGGCATGCCAACTAATGGTTACCAATTGTCCCAGCCAACCTCCCCTTGGTCAGGTTCAGTTGATTAGACAAGAACACATCAATCAAATCCTTTCATTTACTTCCTTTTCCTATTTGTCACTACCTTGATCGGGATCAGGATAGTAGGCGGGATTTAGTGTTGGCCACCACCAAACATCAATCAAAACTAAGGGTCTAAACAATACATGTAAAACCCAATCAAAGAAATGCACAAAGCCTTGGTTATTTCAAGTCAACTACTCATGGTTTCCACAACTCCAAGTAGTGGGTTCTTAGCTACTCATGGCTAAGGCAAAATCAACAATACTGAATAAGAGAGACACAATTGAGAGTTCACCCAAAACAATGAAAAGCAGGAACACCTTCAAGTTGAAAGCCAGAAGCTTGGATTAATGGAAAATGAGTACAATGTGGGTTTTCAATCCCCCAAAAGTGGGTCTTCAAATTGAAAGATAAAAATCTCCACTAAACCCTAAAAATGCTCTTAGAATATTCAAAAGTATCTCTAAATGTGGAATCTCTCTTTAAGAAAACCTAACATTATTTATTTATACTATTTAAAAAACACCCTAAAAATTAAGTAGAAAATACAGCTGGCATCTATTATGTCTCGTAGATATGACTCGTATGGTGACCTAAGAGTTGTAATCAAGGTTCCTAGTCAGCATTTGGTATTTTGGGCTTGACTGCTATGGCCCACTATTACAAGTCATTGCTTGGGTTACGACTTGTATGCTCTTCTCATCGTCTAGGCCTTTAGTTCTTGGTCCTAACTTTTGGCTCACTGTTCCTTGCTACAACCCCCACCTATACGAGTCGTAGTGAGATCTATGACTCGTAGTGTGGCCTCATATGGCTGATCTTCACTTCGCAAATTCTTGATTTTGCTCATTGTTTATTACTATGAGGACACCCTACGACTCGTATCTTGGGCTATGACTCGTAGGGTGGCTCGTATATCCTGTACTTTAGCAAAATTTGCAATTTTCTCCCAAAATCATTCCAACCTATATTTTTCTACAAGAACAACACAAAACACATAAAAATCATAAAAGGTCGCATTAAGAACTTGCAAAATCCTTTATTTTAGGCACCAAATGTGTTGTACTTGACAGCACATCAACACCCTCAACTTAGACCTGTTGCTTGACCTCAAGCGATGACTCAACCTAAGTACACAATGAGAAACACATAGCAACTACTCTAATGGCATATATAACACTTAGCTCCAATTTAGGTAACAAACTCTCATTTTCAAAACTTGATTGCACAGTTACCATGTAAACTAAAACACAATGATGCATCTGATAGTCCAACTATCATAAGTGAAGGAGTATCATAAATCCACAGTCACTGAACAAGTCATATGTCAATCATGCAATGCAAATGCCCTCACATAGAAGAAGTCCCTATATTACACTCAAAAAGCAATTGAAGTTCGGGGACTGTGCATTCTCACTCTCACAAATGAAATTCATGCATGATTACCAACACCATAGGCTTGCCCCTATACTCAAACTCTGGACTGCCTACTAGTTGAACTAGGATCACTTTAGGACTTAATGGGCTTGTAACGTATGCTCATAAGGCTTTGGTATAAAATTTTAGGCAAGTAGTGACTAAAAGCTATCCTTGAACCACGTTAAACAACACTTTTACTTCCACAACTCAACTATTTTCATTATATTCCCCCTCATTCTTCCTTTTCAAGCTCTTCCAAGTGCTTTCTTTTTCTGTTTCAGTTGTGCCTTATTTTTGAACTCATTTTGCTATTCTTTTCAATCTAAGGCACTTTTCTTTCTTTATCTCTCACCCGGTACATGATTCTTCTTTTCTTTCTTTCTTTCCCAACTAACCACCTCATTTTCATTACTTTACCAAAATAAGGACCATCCTGAACTTAGGTTTTTACCCTAAGGTGAAGTACACAAAATCTATTCCCTAAACCAGGACACTACTTGTAGCTACCCTCAACTTAGGCTTTTTGCCTCACTCAAGGTTCACATATTTAAGGATAGACTAGGGCCAATATTAAAGTATTTTAACAAAACAAGGCTAGGCCAGCTAGGTGTCAACAAAGAACAGGTAGATGAAAAGCTCAAACATTTGGAACAAGGGATCTACTATCACATTTGGTAGTTCATTTAGGAAAAAGTGAGCTCACTAAAAGAACACAGGACTAAGATCCTTTCCCATCAACCACATCTCTAGTCCAATTTTAGAGTAATAAGGCAAGTTCTGGGTCAATACACAATGCATGAATGCTACAAAGTAAGCTCACACTCTCATGACATCGCATACATAATCAACATAGACTCACAGGTCAGGCTTTAAGATCTACTTGGATTCTCATTGTCAGAACAAACATTGCCAGATAATCATTCGCAGGACTGCTATAATAACCAACAATCTCAAAAATTTTGAGGGTACCAAATTTTCTCAACATTCATAAAATATTTCAAGATTGTATATACGCCAAAAGATAGTAACTACTATATATCTATAAATTATCTATACTACCTAAACATACCATTTCATCAGAAATTAAAACATCCACAAGGGAAAAAAAGCACAGCAAGAAAACCTTAGGATCAAAAATAGGGGAAGTTACGGATTCAAGGCTACTCAAACTTCACCCTAATCCATAACTTCTGACACTCCACCAAAAGAAGATATTTTATCCTCAAAGTAACATATATAAGAAATAAAGGTAAAACAAGGGGCATACCTTGGGTTGCCTCCTAAGAAGTGCCTGATTTAGTATTGCAGCACGATGAAATGAGTTCAGTATTCATGCTTCCTCTAGGTCCCAATCCTCAACTATCTTAATTTCTTCCATGTCACCATGTATAACTTGTGTCTTTGACCATTTACCTTGAAGATATTTCCATCTCTACTTTCTAGCTCGATAGCACCATGATTAAAAACACGTGCTACACGGAAAGGCCCCATCTACTTAAATCTGAGCTTCCTGGGAAACCACGTCAATCAAGAGTTTTAAAGAAACACCATGTCTCCTGGTGAAAATTGGTGGTTTTCAATTTTTCAATCATGCTAAATCTTCATTTTCTGTTTGTACAATGCAGAGCTCTCACACGCTCTCAATCTAAACTCATCTTGCTCATTAATCTGTATCAGTCTTAGATGTTGGTACTCCATTCCAATCTAGGTTAAGCTTCTTTAATGCCCACATTGCTTTATACTCCTATTCGACAGGTAAGTGAAAAGCCTTTCCAAACACTAGTTGGTATGGGGACATACCAATTAGTGCTTTGAAGGAGGTTTGGTAAGCCAACAATGCATCATCCAGCTTTCAAGACCAATCGGCACGATTCACATTTACGGTCTTAGACAAGATTTGCTTTATTTCTCTATTCGATACTTCTACTTGCCCACTAGTTTGGGGGTGATAAGGCATTGCCACCCGATGCTTTACACTATACTTCTCAAAAGTTCTTTGAATAATCTATTGAAAAAGTGAGAGCCTCCATCACTGATGATTGCTCGAGGTGTGCCAAACCTGAAAAAAATATTTTTTCGAAGAAAACCTGTGACACTTTTTCCCTCATTGTGTGGCAGGAGCTACGGCATTCACCCATTTAAAGACATAATCTACAACAACCAAGATATACTTATTTCCATGAGAGATAACGAAGGGAACCATGAAGTCAATTCCCCAGACATCAAACAACTCGATCACCAAAATGGGATTAAGAGGAAGTTCTTGCCTCCATGAGACTCCACCCTCTCTTTGACATCTATCACAGAACTTGACATAATCATGAGCATCTTGATGGATAGAAGGCCAATAATATCCATACTGTAACACTTTGTAAGCCATACGAGCTCCACTATGAGGACCACCAACTAATGAGGAGTGGCAGGCTTTAAGGATGCTCATCATCTCCACTTCTGGGACACATCTATGAATGATCCCATTAGCACATACACGAAACACATATGGTTCATCCCAAAAGAAATTTTTTACTTCATGTATGAACCTACAACGTTGATGGGTATTGAGATCAGAAGGTATAATATCACTCACAAGATAATTAGCATAGTCGGCGAACCAAGGAATAAGATTATGTGACGCTGCCAACACCCTTTCATCAGGAAAGGAATACTTAATATCAAGACTATCATCAAACTTTACCATAGCTCCATTCTCTAATTTGGAAAGGTGATCATCAACTGGATTCTCTGACCCCTTTCTATCAATCACATGAAAGCTAAATTATTGCAGAAGAAGCACACATCTGATTAATCTAGGCCTTGTATTTTTCTTGGCCATCAAATACTTGAGTGTCGCATGGTCCATATATACCATCACGTTGGCTCCAAGCAAGTATGATCAAAATTTCTCAAATGCAAAGACCAATGCAAGTAATTCTTATTCAGTAACCCTATAGTTTTTCTAGGCAACATTGATTGCTTTGCTCTCATAATAGATAGGATGTAGGATTTTCTCCTTGCGTTGTCCCAATATCACACATAATGCAACATCATTAGCATCACACATTAATTCAAAGGGCTTTGACCAATCTAGAGCCACAATGATAGGTATTGAAGTCAGCTTTCTCTTCAATTCTTCGAAAGCTTCCAGATAGACTTCATCAAACACAATTTGGTATCTTTCTCTAACAATTTGCATAAAGGACGCAAAATCTTGGAGAAATCTTTTGTGAAGCATCGGCAGAATCCCGCATGGCCTAAGAAACTTCTAACACCTTTGACTGAGATTGGTGATGGAAGTTTCTCATTCACCTCAATTTTTGCTTTATCAACTTCAAGTCCTTTACCCGAAATTCTATGACCCAGCACAATACCCTCCTTAACCATAAAGTGACACTTTTCCCAATACAACATCAAGTGACTTTCGACACATCTTTGTAAGACATTATGGAAATGCAACAAACAATCCTCAAAGGATTGGCCCATTACACTAAAATCATCCATGAATATGTCAATCGTACTCTCCATCATGTCTGAGAAAATAGAAATCATGCATCATTGAAATGTGGATGGAGCATTACATAATCCAAACGGTATTCTTGCAAATTCAATAGTGTTATAAGGGCATGTGAAGGTGGCTTTTTCTTGATCCTCTGGTGAAATGACAGTTTGATTGTACCCTGAATATCCATCAAGAAAACAGTACCAACTCTTTTCTATAAGTCTATCAAGCATCTGATCCATAAATGACATAGGAAAGAGATCCTTCTCAGTGGAGGCATTAAATTTCTTGTAATCCATACACACTCTCCATTCGGTAACTGGTCGAATGGGAGTTAACTTATTTTTAGTATTCGGCACTTCTGTGATACCCTCCTTCTTTGGGACACACTAAACAAGGTCACCCACTCACTGACTGCAATAGGATAGATTAACCCCTGCATCTAACCACTTGATTATTTCTTTACAAACCACTTATTTCATTGGAGGATTTAACCGTCGTTTGTGCTCAATGTTGGGCTTGTAGTCCTTAACCAGCTGAATCTTATAGATGCATATGCCAGGAGGGATACTAATAATATCTGCAATAGTCCATCCAATAGCTTTTTTGAATTTCTTTAGCAATGCTACAAAGGCCTCTGTTTGGTGTTCACTCAAGTCTACAACAATGATGATCGGTAATGTATCATGCTCTCCCAAAAATGCATATTTCAAGTGTGACAGAAGTGCTTCTAGTTCCAGTTCTGGTGGGATCTCTTTGGAAGCCTTGGTGGGAGGAGATTCCCTGTTGCACATCTAGTTCCAACTTTGCCTGATGTCTTGCCCAAATACTACCCAAGGGCATTCACTGTCTCCTCATGATCCAGGATACCATCACCATCAAAATTCATTAACACTGCCTCCAAAGTATCAACTCCAAATTGTAACTCGACTCTAATCTCTGATTCATCATCATCAGCAGTTTTTTTTCATCGAGATTACCCTCAAATCACAGTCTTTACTATCTTGTTGACAAACTTGAAACACCATCACTTCTTCACCAAACCTGAATATGAGCAGTCCTTTCTCTATATCAACTAAAGTGCAACCTATGGCTAGGAAATGCCTTCCCACAAAGATAGGAACTACAAAATCAACTTCACAGTCAAGAATAACAAAATCGATAGGCATAAAAATTTGTCTACCTTAATTAACACATCATAAAGTGTCCCATGGGCTTCTTGATTTTTCTGTCTGCCATTAGTAACTGCATCTTTGTAGGAATAGGAGTATCCAATCCAAGCTTTTTGGAAGATGGCGAATGGCATCAAAATTATGCTAGCACCCAAATCACAAAATGCTTTGACAAATGCCAATTTCCTAATTATGCATGGTATGGTGAATGCGTCTGGGTCTTCATATTTTTGGACTAGCGACTTGGTAGTGATGACACTACGTTAAAACCTCTGGGAAAGGTTTTGACTAACCATTTGTTTCTTCTTGACTAGATCATTCATGCACCTTGCATAAGCCGATATCTTCTCTAAAACTTCGATCAAAGGGATGTTCACTGAAAACTTATTGATCATAGCTAAAAATTGCTCAAGCTTACCAACCTCTTCTTTCTTCTTAATCCGTTGAGGAAAAGGTGGTGGGGGTCTTGGAAAAGTCTTGAACCTTTTAGGTTGCTCGTTTGCATCATTTGTTTTAGCTTTTTCATCATCATTCTTCTTGCGACTTTCATCCACAACTATCGACATAGAGGAATCTATGGTGCTTTTATCACTTTTAGTCAAGATCGCCATGCAATGCCCATTATCCTTTAGATTTTGAACCGTATTGGGCGGTAAAGTGCCCTTTAGGTATTGGTTCAATTGCGAAGAAACTTGCCTAAATTGTTGTTCTAATTGTTTGATAGCCACCGAGTGAGACTCTATCTTTTGGTTGATGTTTGAGATGTCCGATTTCATTCCTTTCAAGGTCTCATCTTGATGGTCGGCTCTCTTCAACAACTTGTCAAACATCTCTTCGATCCTCGAAGTATTTAGCCAGGCATCACGGTTGTGAGGTGGCATATAAGGATCATTTCTATAACCATCTCTTCTACCCCATTTGGCATCCGACACTCTTTCCCTTTCATAATAACCACCTTGGTTGTCTCTATATGCACCATCACAGTTGTAGTTCTGACCTTCATTCCCCAAAACCTTGCCTCTAATAGTCTGAATTGGACCCTTGGGAGTTGTTCTGGAAACCCACCGATTGGTTACTCACGAAGAAAACATCTTCATCAAAAAATGGTTCTTCATACATGGAGCCTTAAGAGGTTGGTGGATTACCACATGAACACTCACTTGGTTTTGCTTTAAGACCAAGGCCCTACTCATTCGAAGTTGAGAAAGTTGTTCCATGATCTCCTCATTGACCTTAGCTTGCTCATTGTTGGTGTTTACCGCACAAGAAATCTTCATAGCACCTCTCTCTCTGGCCCCATGCTCTATTAGTTTTAACCACTTGCTCCATCCTTTCGGCTATCAGTGGAAAAGGTTGATCAAGAAATGTGCCTCCCATGATTGTGTTGGCATAAGCTTGATTATTCTCATCATGTGCCCGATAGGTAATCTCAATCAATGCATCATCAACACTCTTATGATCGAGGACCATTCGCAAACATTTGGTGAACCTCTCCCATATGGTAGTATTAGAGTCGCCAAGCAATTGATCAAAATTATTTTTTGGTCTTTGAGCTTAAGCTTCTTTGACCTTGAAAAGTACCTCTCTAAAGACATTCACTGAAGCTCTACCTGGTTTGTTATTGTACCTGGAGGAAGCTCAGACAACGACACAGTTACACTACAAGTTAGTGATAATGGGAACACCCATAAACCAACTACATTCAGAGAAAGATTTTGTGTCCCCATGACACTTCTACAAACAAAGATGACATTATGGAAATGACGGTGGGGATCATCTAAAGGTAACCCTGTGAACAAACCATGATTTTTGAGAATTTATAATCTACTCAACACCGTGAACTTATTTTCTACAGATAAAGATGGCAACACTATAGCACCAGTAACTTCCACGACCATAGGGTTCAAGCGATATTGATTCCAACCATAAGCGTTTTCATTGAAATCCCTAAGTTGTGGCCTATTATCCCTTGGTGGTGGATTCTCCTCTCTTCCCATATCATCATTCACGTTCATTTCTTCCTCAACCGCAATATCCTTATTCACATGAGTCATTCTTCTAGTGATTCGATAGATCTCTAATTTGATCGGAGCTAAGGGATTGCCCTAGCTCCTTGTATTGGGCATACAACCTAGTACACCCTCCAAATAAGACTAAACAACAAAAATAAAAATAAACGTATAATACAAGGGAATCTAGAAATTAATACTTGAATTAATTAATAGTGAAATCAAATCAAGAACCTAGCTATATTCCCCTACAACGATGCCATAATTATTTATGTTCACGCTGCAATAACAAAGCGGGTGCAGTCAGTGATAAACCTAACCAAAGAATAGGATCGAATCAGCAAGAAATACGAGGCTTGACAATGTTGATCCACTAATAATCATTTCAAGCATCGATCACTATATTCTCTAAAATTGGGGTTTTATGATTCAAAATGAACAACAAAAATAAACACAACACTATTTAAGCAAGAAGACAATCAAATTGAGGGACAACTTGGGAATTGTGTTTCCCATGATTCGTTGACTCAATTACCCTAAACAACATCACTCTAATTAGGAATTGGCATACAGAATGGTAACTTAGGTTCTTCCAACCCTCTTGTGAAGGTGAAGATTGAATTTCACTATAGTGCTTGGTCGGCAACCATGGTATGCCAACTAGCTGCTACCCATTGTCCCAGTCAACCTCCCTTTGGTTAGGTTCGATTGATTAGATGAGAACACATTAATTGAATTTTGACATTTACATCCTTTTTCCTATTCATCACTACCTTGGTTGGGATCGTGATAGTAGGTGGGGTTTGGTGTTGGGCACCACCAAACAACAATCTAAATGATGGGAAATAAACAATACATGTAAAACTCCAATCAAAGAAATGCACGAAGTCTAGGTTATTTCAAGTCAACTACTCATGGTTCCCACAACCCCAAGTCATGGGTACTTAGCTACTCATGGCTAAAGGCAAAATCAACAATAAAGAATAAGAGAGACATAGTTGACTCTTTACCCAAAACAATGAAAAGCAAGAACACCTTCAAGTTGAAAACCACAAGCTTGAATTAATGGCAAATGAGTACAATATGGGTTTTCAATCCCCAAAAGTGGGTCTTCAAATTGAAAGATAAAAAATATCAACTAAACCCCAAAAATGTCTTAGATATTCAAAAGTATCTCTGGATGTCAAATCTCTCTTCAAACAAAACCAAACATTATCTATTTATACAATTTACAAAAACACACTAAAATTAAATAGAAAATATAGCTGGCAGCTATTACATCTCGTAGATACGACTCGTAGGGTGAGCTACAAGTCGTAATCGGTGTTTTGTAGTCAATATTTTGTATTTTGGATTTGACTGCTACGACCAACTGTTATGAATCATTTCTTGGGCTACGACTCGTATGATCTTCTTGTAGTCTAGGCCTTCAGTTCTTGGTTCAAACTTTTGGCTCACTGTTCCTTGCTACGACCCCCACCTATACGAGTCGTAGTGAGACCTATGACTCATAGGGTGGCCTCGTATGGCTGACCTTCACTTCGTAAATTCTTGATTTTGCTCACTGTTTATTGCTACGAGGGCACCCTATGACTTATGCTTAGGCTACGACTCGTAGGGTGGCTCGTATGTCTTGTACTTCATCAAAATTTGTAATTTTCTCCCAAAATCATGCCAACCTATATTTTCTATAAGAATAACACAAAAACACATAAAAAAAACCTTAAAAGGTCACATTAAGAACTTGTGAAATCCCTTGTTTTATGCATCAAATGTGTTATATTTTGACATCATTAGTCGTCCAATTCCCCATATCCAGTATTTAGAGACTGATTTCAGACCAACCCATCTGCAAAACCAATATATGATTCATAGATTGATCTAACCCCTCATGGTATCCTCCCATACATGGAAAAATTTTCAACATCCAAAACCCTAACCACGAGACCAGTTATGGTCTGTAAACCCAAGTACGATATGTCATGTGGTTTGTGGTTTCAACTTCAAAAACTTATTTTTCCATCATGCTACCTATCCAAGAAGCCTTACCAATGTCCGTAAACACTTTTACGGGCTATAAAAGGCCTACATAATTTCTTTCAACACTTAGCAAAATTTCAATCCTGTGAGCTCTAATCCATCAGCTTGATCTACGACTCGTGGATTTAACCATAGGCTATGAACTAGGCTCATACATTGCCTCTGGAACTTTTCCAGTGCCATTTTTTTATTCTTGACCATCCTAACTTGCGGGTCCTTACACATTGTCTCATAGAAGGAAAGCCATAGTTTCTCTTTAAAGGGAAATACAACATCATAGGTCTAATTCATGCCTTTACATAATAGACCTTGGAGGGGACTAGAACATGCTACTAGCTTACTCTCAAGATAGAATATAAAGTGAATCATAATATCTCAACATAACAAAATATAGGCAAGAAGTAGGTTTTCCCCAAATCATGGGAAATTCAGCAACAATCTTCAGTGATCAAATCCAACTCTAGCTACGAAATGGATGAATAGTCTTTCCATCACCCATCCCTACGTGGTTAGATTATGAAGGCAAAGAATATACATCAGAATGTGAAATGCACTAGGTTTATAGGTAATTTATACACCAAGAAAACATCATAAAATAATAACAATATGCATAATCATAGAAATAGGGTAAGGACAGGATATGCATAAGCAATGTATGGTTAAAACCATGAATAGAAATATCATAAATCCATTCAAACCTACAAGATATATGTTGGGGTAAGACTATAACTAACAATAAGACCATTCGGACTACTACATGAAATCCCAATGTTTTCTTTATACTAAGCGAAAGAGGAGTCTATTTTTCCAAGGTAGACTTGACTTGCACCCTATAGACTCTATATTAACATGGTGAGAATCATATGTACATAAAGACCCTACCCTTTAGGCTCTATTCTAGCATGGTGAGTGTCACATCATAAAGCTATATGGACCCATTAGCTAGCCTTATAAGCACATTATCATACACCTATGATAGCGTGTAGTTATGAGACTTGAGGATTTCTATAAGGACCCTTGGGGATTGTCCCCCTCGCTCAAGCTCATTTGGTGCTAAGTCATTTCCCACAGAATACATAATCATGTATATATATAGTCATCATCATAGTTTAGAAGTCATACTTTCATAGTTTGTAAAATAGACATTATAGAAGTCATACTTTCATAGTTTGTAAAATAGACATTATAACTTCACGAAAACTTATCATACCATAAGAATAGTACATCTAGATAACTTTGCATAGACATTATAACTTCACGAAAACTTATCATACCATAAGAATAGTACATCTAGATAACTTTGCATATATTGTGGGAATACTCTCCATCTTATCATTATTTAATAGTTATTAAGGGCTTCAATCACCCTTATCATTAAATGATCATCAAAATCACTCTTTTATACTTAGAATCACAATTCATAAATCATAGCTTAACATAGGAAATTAGGGTCATATGTGGATTTATGAGAAACTGAAGTTAAAATCATGTGAATAGATGAAAGTCATGTAGGAATCATGCAATAATAATCAATTTTGGATCATTAGTATAGGAACCCAATCAATTCGATAAGCCCTAATCATCAAATACTTGAAATCACTTGAACACTTAGAAATCGTGTAATTCTTCATAATTCATATATAATTAAGTATAATAGTCATGTAATAATCATAATCTAATCATTTGGAATATAATCATGAAAACTCATAAGAGATCGAGAGTTTGAATTAGGCTCCAAGGATGAATATAGCCTACGAATGAAACTCTATATACCTTAAGTAAAAGCTCTAACAATTAGAATGAAATAACCTTTAAATCCTTAACAAAAGCTTGAAACCTAGCTCCAATAGAGTCCCTACCACAGACAGAAGATTTAGAAATTTTGAGAGTGATTTTGAGAGTGAATGAGTTATAATGAAATCAGGAATAGGTTTCATAGAATTTGAGTTGATTAAGTCAGTTAATACAGTCAAATAGACATAATACAGGAGTTAAATGGATAAAAATGACCAAAAAGCCCTACATTTAAAACTTATCGAACCCATCTATGAACCTTCTTTACGATCCATAGACTAATATACGACTCATATATTAGGGGTTTCATCCGATCAAAATTGATCCCTAAAAATAGTCTCTGAATCTCACTTTACAAAATAGTGTTTCCGACTCATACTTCTTTTTATGGGTCGTACTTGGCCTTTGTACTTTGCATGGTCCAAAATTTTATCTACTAAAATTTGCACCTTTAATGCACAAGCTAATAGTATAGTCCATAGTTCCATTTACAGGCTGTAATTCCTACTCATAATAGCCTTCCATACTTAGAAATATCTTCATCCTATAGGGTCTAGTCTACAACACCTATCTATGACCCGTGGAGCAAACCACGAGTCATAGATTGGCTCGTACATTCAATCTAGTTTCAAAACTTTTCGCAACTTCCCTATATTTCATAAAATTCAATATGTGGGGTATTACAATATCTCTCCCTTGGAATCACTCATCTTCGAATGAGACAAAAGCAAGCTTGAGTAGAGTAGACACATAACTAACAATCTATCATTAGTGTAAAAATGCAAATTAAGCATCAATTTCATGAAATCATCACACTTATGCATCAAATATCATTTAAAAATAGTCTTGTGATCACGCATGTATTCAATATGACAAGGAAATATATATTCATGAGAAATTGGAGAAATAAATCATATTTAGGTACCTTAGGCTTGAATAAAAGGAAATAGGTAAGGATATTGCTTCATCATATCCTCCTCTGGTTTCCAAGTAGCACTCTCAACTTGTTGGTTTCTCCATAACACTTTAACGAATACAACTTTGTTATTTCTCAATCACTTTATTTGTTGGTCTAGAATCTCAATCGGTATATCGTCAAAAGTCAAATTCTCCTCAATAGTCATATCCTTTAATGGAACAATGGAATTAGGATCACCCATGAATTTTCTCAACATCGACACATAAAACACCATATGAACCATAGCTAACTCTATAGGAAAATCTAGCTTGTATGCCCCCTTCCCAATTCATTTAATAATCTTGTAAGGTCCCACATATCTAGGACTCAATTTGCCTTATTTGCCAAAATGCATTACACCTTTTCATAGGTGTAACCTTTAAGTACACTCAATCACCTTCATCAAACTTAAGGTCCCTTCTTCTAACATTGGCATTTGACTTTTGATGACTTTAGGAAGCCTTCAACCTTTCCTTTATAACCTTTACTTTCTCCATAGCATCAAGTACCAAATCTAGTCCAATAAAAAATATTACTCCAACTTCAAATCATCCCACAAGTGACATACACCATCTGCCATACAAAGCTTCAAATGGTCATCTCAATACTTGAGTGGAAGATATTGTTGTATGCAAATTCATTAAGAGGTAGGTGACCATCCCAGCCACCTTTGCAATCAAGCACACATGCCCTCAACATATCTTCTAAGGTTTGAATTATCCTTTTGACTTGCCCATCCATTTGAGGGTGAAATGTGATGCTTAGCTTCACCTTTGTACCAAGGCCCCTTTAGAAAGACCTCCAAAAATTAGAAGTAAATTTAGCACCACAATCCGATATTATGAGCAATGGTACCCCATACAACCTTACCAATTCTTAGATATAGACCTTACCATAGTCTTTGGCACCATAGGAAGTCATCATCAGCAAAAAGTGGGTTGCTTTGTTCATCCTATCTGCCACCACTCATATCGAGTTAAATCATTTTCGAGTCTTTGGTAAACCTGTAATGAAATCCATATTCATGTCTTCCCTTTTCTAAATAGGTATCTCAATGTCTTTGGCCAAACCACCCAGTCTTTGATATTCCACCTTCATTTGTTGACAATTTAAACACGTCATATACACCTTGCTATGTCTTTGTTCATGTCATTCCACTAATACACCTCTCTCAAATCTCTACACATTTTGGTGGATCCCTAATTAATAGAGTACATAGAGTTGTGAGCCTTATCAAGTATCTTTTTCTTTAGATCATCTACCTTAGGGACATACAACACTGCCCTTGGTAATGAAGTACTCCATCTCACCTTTGTGAGAAGACCTCAACTTTCTTGTCAACCAACAACTTCTTCAATTTAACCAAAGAATGATCTATATCTTGTCTTGCTTTAACCTCCTCTACTAAAGATGATCCCCCCCCCCCGATTTTGTGCAGGTACACTACCATTCTTCAAGCCATTTAACCTCACACCCAAATAAGTCAAAGGGTGCACTTTCTTGACTAGTTAATTCTTTCCATTCGGAACATATGCAATGTTGCCCATAGACATTCTACTTAATGTATAGGTCACAATATTTGCTTTGTCGGGGTAGTATATCATACTCATGTCATAATCCTTTAGAAGCTCCAACCACCTCCTTTGCCTTAGGTTCAAATCCCTTTGGCTGAACAGGCATTGCAAACTTTTATGGTTGGTGAATATGTCAACATGCACCCCGTAGAGATAATGTTGCCAAATCTTCAATGAAAACACAATGGCCAATAACTCAAGATTGTGAGTCATAAAGTTCCTTTCAGCCACCTTTAATTTCCTTGAGGCGTAGGTACTGACCTTTCAATGTTGCATCAACATACAACCTAAGCCTACACGTGAGGCATCACAATAAACAACGAAACCATCCAAACCTTCGGGAAATGTCAAAATAGGGGTTGAAGTAAGATGATCTTTCAATGTTTTAAAATTTTTCTCACATTCATCGGACCATTAAAATTTCACCTTCGTTTAGGCCCACTTAGTCAAAGGAGAGGTAATAGAAGAAAACCCTTTAACAAATCTTCTATAATATCCAGCCAAACCTAAAAAGCTCCTATTATCGGAAGGAGACAATCATTTAGGACATGTCTTTATCGCCTCCATCTTCTTTGGATCCGCTCTAATACCATCACCAGAAACAGTGTGGCCAAGAAGCCACCTTCCTTAGCCAAAACTCATACATGCTAAACTTGGCAAAAAGTTGTCTATCTCTTAATGTTTGCCACATAATCTGCAAATGATGCTCATGTTTCCTTACATCCCGTAAATAAACCAATATATCATCTATGAACAAAACCATGAACATGTCCAAGTATGGCTTGAAAACCCTTTTCATAAAACCCATGAAAGTTAAAGGAACATTTCTTAGTCCGAATGACATAACTAGAATTCAAAATGACCATGTCGGGTTCAAAATACCATCTTTGGAATGTCATCCTCTTTCACCCTCAATTGGTCACATTCGAATTGAAGATCAATCTTAAAGAAATAGCGTGCACCTTGTAGCTGATCAAATAGGTCATCAATACTCAAAAGTGGATACTTATTTTTGATAGTCACTTTGTTTAATTGCCAATAATCTACACATATCCGAAGTGAACCATCCTTCTTTTTTACAAACAATAGGGGGCACCCCATAAGGACACACTAGGTCTTATCAACATTTTATCAAACAACTCCCTTAGTGTTCCCTCAATTCTTTCAACCCTGTCAGGACCATTCAATATGGAAGTATAGATATAGGTTGTGTGTTGGGTAAAAGGTCAATGTCAAAGTTGATTTCCCTTTCGGGAGGAACATTGGGCAACTCATCGGGGAAATCTTTAACTATATGAACCAAATCAAGAGTAGGAACCTCAGACTCAACATCTATAACCCAGATATCATCATATATGCACCCCTTAGAAATCATTTTCATAACCTTTACATAAGAGACAAATTTACCCTTAAACACCGAATTTGTTCTCTTCCACTAAAGAATAGATTCATTAGGAACTTGGAATATGACCCTATGAGTTTTAAAATCAATAGAAGCATAAGATGCATACACCCAATCCATACTATAATGACCCCAAAAAGTGCTCGAAAATGTGCCTTGGAAGTGCTCAGAATTGTAATTTCCATATATCTTAAAATCCGTGTGCAATATTAAACATACAACTTCATATTCTTGTTCAGAGGATCAAATTGAGTGGAAAATAGGTCCAACTTTGATTTAAGAGCAATCGATTAGCAATTTCAATTTTTCAAGAATGCAATTTACAGTGATGTTTGCGCGCCCCTGGCACGGTGCATCAGGGTGCACAGATGAACAAATCTAATTTCTGTGATAGGTCCACGACATTGACCTATATATTTTCTACCCAATTAATTTTTGTATGGTCCAAGACTATTGGGTCCTGGGCCTAAGTGGCTCCAAACATGAATATACCTATACTTAGACATTTTTCACCCTAATATCATTCTAAACATTTCCCAATACTCATTCAAACACTTAGCTAAATATTTTATTCCTAAATTCAAGTCTCAAAACCCTCTCTGGATCTAAGGATTTCCTCTCAAGCTTCAAGTCTCCATACATCTTCATCAAGTTCATCTCGAAAGCTAAGGTATGTGGGTTTTTTTTATGGGTTCCTTTCACCCATGATGCCCAAGCTTCCTCTTACCCTAAATTGCATCATTTAAACTTGATTTACAAAATGGTTCTTATTTATTATGAAAATCACTACATACTATGTTGGGGTTTATGAAATTATGACCATTTTACTATGTTTTGGGCTATGAATCTAAGATCTAATGTGAGAATTTGATGAAGGGTATTGATGTATATTGCTTGAGGGTATTACCAAGTATCTATTGAGGGTTTCACATTGAATTTTCTAGCATGATAATACTCTTGAATTACATGGTTTTACACTAGCACTACACACACTCTAAGTGTTTGATAAAATATCCGATTATGGGTTCTTGAGAAATTGAAGGTCCAATGCATGTCTTATGAGTTGAATTACTATATGAAGATGAAATGAACATATGTATATGGTACTCTCTATATAGTATGGAATGTGACCATGCCCTGCTTAGGGGTTGCGTGCCGGGTAATCGTGTCAAGGGATTCATACCTTGATAACCATGTCGAGGGGTTTGTACCTTGATAACCATGTCGGGGGGTTTATACTCTAGTCACCAAGGGTGGTAGGGTGCGATGATCTACCAACTAATTGAAGGGGTTTATACCTCAATCACCAAGGGTGGTGGGGTGTGACGATTCACCAAGATGATAGTGGTCTCTTCTTACACATGTATGATGTTCTATGTAAGCATATTTTGTGTAAGCATCAATCATACATGTCATTTTTCTATTATGCTACCTATCAAGAATTATTATGCATTTTGCTTATGATGCCTATCCATTGTTGCATTGTATTCTACATACTTAGTACATTCAAATGTACTAACGCATACTCTATACCTACATGATGTCGCTATGCAGGAACCGGTGCACCGCTTGATCATCCTCCTTCTCCACGTGTCTTTATGATTGTCTCTCAAGGTTGTTGGTAAGTCCTCCATTCTAGGGACGCTACTTATGATCTCTTCCTATGTACTAAGACTATTTTTCCTTTGTTATGTATTGACTATAAGGGTGAGTACGATTGTTATTGAGGCCCTCGCTCTTATCTATACAGTAGAGGTGTTGTTGGACATGTTACGTATCTATGCTATGAGTCTTGACTCTCTTGTTTATTGATGTTATGATATGAAAGTTTACCCTTAGTCCCAATTCCCTTGTTTATGCTTATCTCTCATTGTCATTTTAGTTGTTTTCGCGACCAAGGATGTGTAATCATATGCTATGAGACCTTTTGGGGTTCCTTCGAGTCCCCTATTCACCAGTCACGTCCAAGACCTAGACTTGGGTCGCGACAAAGATGGTATCAGAGAACTAGGTTTGTTAGATCCTCGGAGTCCAACACACCACATTGATTAGAGTCATATTCATGGTTGTGTTGTGCACCACAACTGAGTAGGAGGCTGTGAGATATTGTAGGAAATGTTTCCCTTCTTCATGTTTCAAGTCGTGCTATAGAGTTGAAGTAAGCTTCCCTCCCCTAACACTTATTCTTTGTTATGCTAGATCATTCCTAACACGAGAGAAAGACAAACCCGCATGCTCGAGGAGTAATCAGCCAATGGAGAGCTTAGGGATGCTCTAAACTTACTTGCACAAGTGGTGGCTAATCAAGCCAATCAAGGGGCCCAAACCTGTCAAGCTCCTACACAGGCCTCTCGGGTGAGAAACTTCATAAGAATAAATCCCCCAGAATTCCCTGGGTCAAAGGTGAGTGAGGACCCTCAAGAATTCATTGATGAAGTTTACAAGATTTTGTCAATCATGGGTGTGAGGTTGAAGGATAAGGTGGAGGTAGCAGCCTACCAACTCAAAAGGGTAGCTCAAATATGGTACAACTAACAGAAGGAAGAGAAGGGAGTCAACTATGTGGTGCTTTGGAAGGAGTTCAAGGTGTCCTTCCTTAATTGATTCTCCCCCCTTGAACTTAGGGAATCTAAGTTGGTGGAATATAAATTTGAGGCAAGGGTCCATGAGTGTGAGGGAGTATGCCCTCAAGTTCAACCAACTTTCGAAATATGCTCCACATTTGGCGGCTGACTCAAGATCTAGGATAAACAAATTTGTGATGGGTATGTCCGACATGGTTAGTGGGGAGGGACGATCCGCCATGTTGATTAGTGACATGGACTTGTCATGTTTGATGACCTATGCCGAGCAAATGGAAGAGGAGAAATTGAGGAAGAGAAGGGGCCATGATGCCAAAAGGGACCGTTTTGATGGTAAGTTCCAAAGCCGAAAGGGGTGGCTGGCTCCACCAAGGCCAAGGGTCTTCTCATGCTTCTAATAGGGCATTTGCCAATGACTTCCCAAGA
Organism: Solanum ossicruentum; assembly: GCA_025774065.1. Taxonomy (NCBI): domain Eukaryota; kingdom Viridiplantae; phylum Streptophyta; class Magnoliopsida; order Solanales; family Solanaceae; genus Solanum; species Solanum ossicruentum. The sequence goes on along the minus strand of JAOTQR010077736.1, from coordinate 10,187 downwards.
AATCGAGGTGTTGGTGTGTTGGTTTCTAATGAGGTGTGTCTGAGGTGTGGTAAGGGTCATAAGGGCCCATGCTTGAGAGATAAAAATGCATTCTATAGTTGTGGGGAAGTAGGTCAAAAAAAAGGTGGATTGCCTTCAAAATCGCAACAAGGGCAAAGAGGTTTGTCCACAAGGTGATAATACGGTTCTTTTGGAGAGAGATGTCCGACAAGATGGTGCCCTAAAGCACAATCGATTTTATGCTTTGCATGGGAGGCAAGGAGTGGATGCGGTCCCCAATGACATTACCAGTATGTTGAAAATCTTTGAATTTGATGTGTATGCATTGATTGATCCGGGTGCCACTCTTTCTTTTATTACCCCCTTTGTTGCCCAAAAGTTCCATGTTGACCCCGAGTTGTTGCATGAGTCATACCAGGTGTCTACTCTTATTGATGCATCTATTGTTGCTAGAAAAGCTTATAGAAATTGTCCTATTTGCATCTTGCATGAAATATCACCTTATGATCTTGTTAAGTTAGACATGGTTGGTTTTGTTGTTATTCTTGGGATGGATTGGTTGCATGCATATTATGCTTCTATTAATTGTAGAACCCGTAGAGTCAAATTCCTATTCCTAAATGAACCCGTCCTTGAGTGGGATAATCATGATGTGGTGGTCAAGGGTAGGTTCATCTCTTGCATTAAAGCCCGTAAGTTGATCTCTAAGGGGTGCCTTTATCATCTTGTGAGGGTTAGGGATGTGGAGTCCAAGGTCCTTCCCATAGAGTCGGTTATAGTTGTAACTGAGTTTCTTGATGTCCTTCCAAATAACCTTCCTAGTGTTCGTCCCCAGAGAGAAATAGATTTTGGTATAGACCTCCTCCCGATGCTTAACCCATTTCTATTTTCCCTTACCATATGGCCCCGGCGGAGTGGAAGGAGTTGAAGGAGAAATTGAGGGACTTGTTGGAGAAGGGGTTCATTAGGCCTAGCCAATCTCCTTGGGGTGCACCGGTGTTGTTTATGAAAAAGAAGGATGGGTCTCTTAGAATGTGTATTGACTATCAATAACTCAATAGGGTCACCATCAAGAATAGGTGTCCTCTTCCAAGGATTAATGATTTATTTGACCAATTACAAAGAGCTCCCATTTTTCTAAAATTGATCTTCGGTCCTGGTATCATCAAGTGAAGGTGAGGGAGTGTGATATTCCCAAGACGGCCTTCCGAATTAGATATGGGCATTATAAGTTTGTTGTAATGTCTTTTGGGTTAACCAATGCATCGACCATTTTATGGATCTTATAAATAGGATTTTCAAACCCTACCTTGATTCATTTGTTGTGGTATTCATTAATAATATTTTGATCTATTGGCGTGGTGAGGAGGAGCATAGGGCTCATTTGAGGGTTATGTTACAAAGATTAAGGGAGGAGAATTAGTATGATAAGTATGAAAAGTATGAATTTTGCTTGAGGGAGGTTGCCTTCCTAGGACATGTGGTGTCGGGGGATGGCATTAAGGCGGATCCAAAGAAGATCGATGTCATTAGAAATTGGCCTAGACTATTGGCCCCATCGGACATTAGGAGTTTCTTAGGCTTAGCGAGGTATTATTGGAGATTCGTGAATGGGTTCTCTTCTATTGCTTCTCCTATGACAAAGTTGACTCAAAAGAAGGCCATGTTTGTATGGACCGATGAGTGTGAGAGAAGCTTCCAAACCTTTAAAGATAAACTTATGTTCGCTCCTATATTGTCACTACCGAATGGGCTAGAGGGATTTGTTATGTATTGTGATGCTTTTAGAGTTAGATTGGGTTGTGTTCTAATGCAAAATGGTAAGTTCATAGCCTGTGTTTCTAGGCAACTCAAGGTGTATGAAAAGAACTACCCTACTCATGATCTTGAACTAGCCGTCGTGGTATTTGCATGAAAGATTTCACATCATTACTTATATGGAGTGCATGTTAATTGTTCACCGATCATAAGAGACTCCAATATGTCTTCACTCAAAAATATCTCAACTTGAGGCAAAGAAGGAGGCTAGAACTTCTTAAAGATTATGATATAAGTGTTCATTATTATCTGGTAAGGCAAATGTGATGGCAGATGCCTTGAATAGGGTGTCCATGGGTAGCCTAGCTCATGTTGATGTTGGTAATAAGGAGATGGCTAGGGAAGTGTAATCGGTTGGCTAGATTGAGGGTTAAGTTGGAGGAGGTTAGTAATGGTGATGTTGTTGTTGTGGATGGTTCTAAGTTTTCTTTGGTTAATGAGGTGATGGAAAAATAAGATCTTGATCCCTCCTTGTTGGAATTGAAGGCCTTGGTGAAAGAGGACAAGGTGGAGGTTTTCTCCCAAGGGGGAGACAGTACCTTGAGGTACCAAGGTAGATTGTGTGTACCGTGTGACAATGGCTTAATAGAAAAGATCCTTGATAAGGCCTATAACTCTTCTTATTCTATCCACCCCGGTTCCACCAAAATGTATAGAGATTTGAAAGAGGTGTATTGGTGGGGAGGCATGAGAAGGAACATTGTCAAATTCATTTTCGGTTGTCATAGTTGTCAACAATTCAAAGCCGAGCATCAAAGGCCAAGTGGCCTAACCCAAGACATAGTGATTCCTACTTGGAAGTGGGAGGTGATTAATATGGATTTTTTGGTTGGGTTGCCTAAGACTACAAAAGGTTTTGATTTCATTTGGTTGTGGTTGATAAGTCGGCTCATTTCCTACCCGCTAAGACCATATATGAGGCTGAAGATTATGCAAGTTTGTACGTCCATGACTTGGTGAGGTTGCATGGGATTCCTTTGTCCATAATATTAGATCGTGGTGATCAATTTACCTCACATTTTTGGAGGTCCTTCCAAAGGGGTCTTGGTACTAGAGTTAATCTTTCTACGGCCTTCTACCCTCAAAAGGATGGCCAAGCCGAAAGGATCATCCAAACCCTTGAGGATATGCTTAGAGCATGTGTGTTGGATATTAAGGGTAGTTGGCATGAACATCTTCCATTGATTGAGTTTGCTTACAATAATAGCTATCATTCTAGCATCAGTATGGCTCCTTTTGAGGCTCTCTATGGTAGACGTTGTAGATCACCGGTCAGGTGGTTTGAGGTTGGTGAGGTGGCATTGTTAGGAATAGATTTGGTTATGGAGGCTCTTTAGAATGTTAGGATGATTAGAAAAAGATTGAAGACGGCCCAAAGTCATCAAAGTCTTGCCGATGTGAGGAGAAGGGATCTTGAATTCAAAGTTGATGATTGGATCTATTTGAAGGTGTCACCCATGAAGGGTGTGGTACTTTGGTAAGAAGGGAAAGTTGAGCCCAAGATATGTGGGTTCTTATAGAGTGATGAGAAGGGTTGGCAAGGCAGCATATGATTTGGAATCGCCTAGAGAAATGGTTTTGGTCGCCTAGTGTTTCATATGTATATATTGAGGAAATGTGTAGGTGATCCGAACGCTATTGTGCTTCTTAATGTTGTGGGTATGGTTGAAGATAATTTTACCTATGAAGAGGTTTTGGTTCAAATTTTGGATAAGAAAGTAAAGAGATTGAGAAACAAAGAGGTGGCTTCCATTAAGGTCCTTTGGAGGAATCAACAAGTGGAAAGTGCTACTTGGGAGGCTGAGGCGGACATGCAAAAGTGATATTCTTACCTTTTCCACTCCACTCAAGCCTAAGGTATTGATCTAAGTCCCTTACATGGTCTCAAATCTTATGTTCAGCCCTTGTGTCATTGTATACATTCATGTTTGAATTAACAAGTTTATGATCATTTTACATTTATGATGAGATTTTTGAAATGATATTTAAGTGCATTATTGCATCTCTATGTGGACTGAATTTGTCATGTTTACATCACTCATATATATCTCTTTGACATTTGGGGACGAATATTCCCAAGGAGAGATATTGTAATGACCCCAAAAAGTGCTCGAATATATCCCTCGAAAGTGCTCAGAATTATAATTTCCATATATCTCAAAATCCATGCGCGATATAAAAAATTCGACTTCATATTTTTTTTCGGGGGGTCAAATTGAGTGGAAAATGGGGTCTAACCTTGATTTAAGAGCAACTGATTAGAAATCTCAATTTTCCAAGAATGCAATATCCAGTGAGGTTTGTGCGCCCTTGGCGTAATGTGGCCCGGGCGTGTAGATGAACAAATCTGATTTCCGTGATAAGTCCGTAACATAAACCTATGTATTTTCTGCCCAGTTAATTTTTGTGTTGTCTAAGACTGTTGGGTCTTGGGCCTAAGTGTCCCAAATGTGAATATACCTATATTAGCCATTTTGCACCCTCATATCATTCTAAACATTTCCCAATACTCATTCAAACACTTAGCCAAATATTTTACTCCTAAATTCAAGTTTCAAAACCCTTTCCAAATCTAAGGATTTCCACTCAAGCTTCAAGTCTCCATCTCTAATCTTCATCAAGTTCATCTCTAAAGTTAAGGTATGTGGGTTTCTTTCATGGGTTCCTTTCACCCATGATGCCCAAGATTCCTTTTAACCCAAATTATATGATTTAAAGTTGATTTATAAATGGGTCTTATTTATTATGAAAATCACTGCATACTATGTTGGGGTTTATAAAATTGTAACTGTTTGACTATGTTTTGGGCTATGAATCTAAGATCTAATGTGAGATTTGATGAAGGGTCTTGATGTATATTGCTTGAGGGTGTTACCAAGTATCTATTGAGGGTTTCACATTGAATTTTCTAGCATGATAACACTCTTGAATTTCATGGTTTTACACTACTACTACACACCCTCTAAGTTCTTGATAAAATGTCCGGTTGTGGGTTCTTGAGGAATTGAAGGTCCAATGCATGTCTTATGAATTGAATGACTATATAATGATGAAATGAATTTATGTATATGATATTCTCTATATAGTGTGGAATGTGACCATGCCCTACTTGGGGGTTGCGCACCGGGTAACCGTGTCAAGGGGTCCGTACCTTGATAACCATGTCGAGGGGTTTGTACTTTGATAACCATGTCGGGGGGTTTGTACTCTGGTCACCAAGGGTGGTAGGGTATAATGATCTACCAACCAATTAAAGGTGTTTATATCTCAATCACCAAGGGTGGTAGGATACAACGATCCACCAAGATAATAGTGGTCTCTTCTTACACATGTATTATGTTCTATGTAAGCATGCTTTACGTAAGCACCAATCATGCATGCCATCTTGCTATTATGCTACCTATTGAGAATTATTATGCATTTTGCTTATGATGCTATCTACTATTATATTGCATCCTACATACTTAGTACATTCAAATGTACTAACGCATACTCTATGCCTACATGATGTCATAATGTAGGAACGGGTGCATCGCTTGATCATCCTCCTTTTCTACGTGGCTAGAACGATTGTCTCTCAAGCTTGTTGTTGAGTCCTCCATTCCAGGGACGTTACTTATGATCTCTTGCTATGTACTAAGAATATTTCGCTTTGTTATGTATTGATTATGAGGGTGAGCTCGGTTGTTATCGAGGCCCCTGCTTTTATTTATGTAGTAGAGGTGTTGTTAGACATGTTATGCATCTATGCTGTAAGTCTTGACTCTCTTGTTTCTTAATGTTATGATATGGAAGTTTACCTTTAGTCCCAATTGCCTTGTTTATGCTTATCTCTCATTGTTCATTTTAATTATTTCCGCGACCAAGGATGTGTAATGATATGCTATGAGGCTTGTTTAGGGTTCCTTTAGGTTCCCCATTCGCCAGTCACATCCAAGCCCTAGGCTTAGGTCGTGACACATACCAAGAATTACATCAAAATAAGTCATGTATAGTTCAACAAGATCACATGGAAAGACTCCACGCAAGATCAACACGGGACAAGTTCTATAAACTTTCTTGGCTAGAAATGATTCACCAATTGGTGTATAGACTGAACAAGGTTCTAAAAGGACTTCAAGAGACATCAAAATTTATGGTAAGGTAAGGAGTATCAAAATATATATTAGCACCAACATCAAGCAAAGCATATACTTCATGATCAAAGGCTCTCAACATACCCGTGACATATCAAGAGACTCTTCAACCTCTTTGCTAGCATGTAAAGCATAGAATTGGTTGCTACGTAGACCATCTCCTTGATGTTGGGCACAATATTACACTTGCTCTCTTTGGGATGCTTGGCCTTGAGGATGCCCTTACTTCTCTTTAGTAGCAATATTAAGACACTCAGAGATCTTTTGCCCTATCTTATCACAACCAAAGCATGCACCTGTGCCTCTCAAGCAATTACCAACCTGATGCCTCCCACACTTGGGACACGTAGGAGGAATAGAACTATCACCCTATACTATATCACGTTGAGCCTTAAGGGTAGACACCCTATCTCTATCAAACCTCTGAGGAGAACCTTTGGATGACCCTTGACCTTGTGGTAAATGGCCACCAGCAGACTTAGCATGTGAAAATCCACCACTAAAATGAGCCTTTTTGGACTCCTTCGTCCTCATCTTTTGAAGTTTTTTACTCTTTAGTTACTAGACATAAGTAATGAGCTAAGAAATATTAATTTCTTTAATAAGCATCATGGTTTTACGTTCCATCTTCACCAAATCAAATCCACCCAAGATGAACTTGTTCATACGAGCACTAGAATCAGCCACCAAGGAAGGAGTGACCTAGATAACTTTGTGAACTTGAAGGCGTACTCCTTCACACTCATACCACCTTGCCTTAGATTCATAAAATCCATTACTTTATTTTTCTTTAGCTCAAGGGAGAAAGAAACAATCAAGAAAAATGGCCTTAAACATCTCCCAATCAATAGGAATTTCTTCAACTCTTTTGGACTTCCATTGTGTCAATCAAACTTGAGCAACTCCCTTAAATTTGTAAGACGCCAACTCAGCCTTCTCCCCGAAAGATATCCCCATAATCTCCATCACCTTGTAGGACTCACCAATAAATTCTTATGGATCCTCATCAACCTTATAACTATGAAACTCCAAAGGATTCATTCTAGTAAAATCTCTAACCCTAGAAGCTAGAGTATGAGGCTTTAGGGAAGCAACAACTTGATCCAACATAGTGAGAGTGACCCTAAACTCCTAATTGGTCACAGGGTCAGCTTGAGGGCCTTGAGCTATTTAAGGAATTTAAGGAGCCGGAGGAACTTGGTCCTTATTAGTATCGACTCCCCTAGGCAACGGAGCATGTTGTGGAGGCATTTTCTGAAAATATAAAAGAAAAATCATTAGGGAATGAGAGTCTTGATGGCAAAACATAATTCATAAGAGAAATGAAGATTTCCTAAATGTCTCATAGTCTCTCGCTCATGGGCAAGGACCCTCGGGTTAGAATCCAAAAAGTGCAGAAAAAGTTGGAATGGAAATGCCCACACTCATTTTACGAGCTAAGTTCACGGTCCATAGTTCAAACCATGAGCCATAGACCAGGATCGTGAATGGGAGCCTTAGAAATTTGGAAATTTTTTCAAGTGTAAAACTATCGCCGAAGACATCAATGGCCCACAAAAGGGAAAACGGATCGTAGATTGAGTCGTAAGAGTTAGTTCCAAACATGAAGGAAATTTGGAGTTTCTGAAAGGTAACTCACAACCAACAGGACAGTCAATAGTCCTATTTATTGTTTGTGGTTAGTTTTCGTGAATGGGGTCCCTGAGAATGAAAATTGGAGAGGTTCCACTAAGTTATCCATGACTTTTGGATAGGAGTACAACCTATAGAAAGGTGTCGTGGATGGAAGGGTTGGTAATAGATCTCTAAAAATTTGAAAAGGATAATAGGAGAACATGAACCACAACTCGTGGTTCCATCTAAGGCCCATAATTGGTGTCTTGTGGTTTGTGTTTGGTAGTTTTAATGAAGGTATTTTCATCCTTCTCGCAAATCCTAGACTTAAACACTTCATTTTGGTGATCCTTTAGGCCCATAACCAGACCTAAAAGCCTTAAGCACTCTCATTCGTTTCATTCTCCATTTTCCCAAAAATCTTAGGGCAATTACTCTCTCCGACAACAAGGCAAGAAGGCTAGGGTTTCAAAGATCCTTTTCCACAACAACAAGTTTTTTCTTTTTAAGCTTCAACTAAGGTATGTAAGTTGATTTATGGGTTCCTTTCACTCACAAATCCCTTCATTAAAGGTTTTTATCTTTTTTTTTAAGTTCCTTTAAATACTATGCTAATGATTATTCCATGATATATTATGATGTATTTTGTCTTTAATGTTATCCTACAACGTTTTTCTAAGTGTTTCCATGAGCATTGAGTTTATGATAATGACCCCAATGATTAAGGTCTTAAATGATGATGTGTGGGCTTTTATTACATGTTTTAAATAAGCATATTATTCTCATGTTCATGCATAACTCACATGATTTATGAGTTTTCCAACAAAGGATCAAGCCTACTAAGTTTAAGTCAACTTTTGCATGATATATTGATGATGAATAAGGCATGAAAGAAATACTTTTAACTTAATTTTTTGCACAAAGATGTAAACATGTCAATAATGCTCTAAATGATGTTTATGATGGTCCCCAATATGAAAGGACAATTCTCACTTAATGGTCCCTAAGTTCTAAGATACTCTTTGAAATTGCTACTTCTGATTCTACGCGTCCTTATTTTACTAATTACAAGCTTTTAAAGAATTTCGTGGGATGACCTAGCATCTAATAAGGCAATGAGGTGGGTTTGATAAGGAAACCCTAGATGCAACCCTTTACCCCATTAATTATATGCCACCATAAGAGCCCTTGTAGTCTCGGTTAGTAGACCCACGTAGGCCATTATGATATATGATGATGTATGCTATGTGACGAAGTTCCACACGACAAGTAGTCTATTTGTGCCAACGTAGGGGATTATGTTGGATTCCATGTAGTAGCTCACATGGTCTTATATTTCAATTACAGTCCCTTCCCATAAAGTATGATATTGATGTCTTTGTACAATCACTTGTTTTCCATTTATGCATTACGTTTGCTTTGTACTGAATATTATTCCTCGTGTATGCTTAAGTGCATATAAATACATTAAAGTTTCTAAATTATGATTGATAGCATTATAGTTTCATACTTGCATTGCATTTCATATACTTAGTACATTCCAACATACTAATACATATTTTGCCAATATAATGTCACCATGGAGGGACCGACACTCCTACTACTCCAGCTCATGGCTAGTTTTATCGGTGCTTAAAGACTAGCTTTATTATGGTAAGCCCTTAGTTCGGGTCTCCACCTATTTCATTTCATGCTATGTACTTTTTGGACATGTGTATATTTTTGGATTCTTACAACTAGAGGTTTTTTCTTTCTATTTAAATTTAGAATCTTTTCTATTTAAGGAAATCTTACTGTAAAAATTCCCGTCGACTCATGTTTTAGATGGTATGTTATGGATGTTTATGTATGTTTTGATATGTTTTTTTAAAAAATAATGTCCATTAGACCCTATCGCATTTTAAATTTTGCAAAATGTATGAATTTATACCTATGTATGTTTAATATACTAAGATGCTTGAACAAGATGCCTATGAGTGTCCCATTTATCGTGTTACGACTGGGCGTTAGACTTGGGTCATGACAGATGTGGCATGTTTTACACATATGAGCAAGAATCTACTAGAAGTAGCCTATTGGACTCCCTAGGATGCTTTCAAACCTTGTACTCTGACTCCAAGTTTGTCATGACTCAAATCTAGGGCCTAGCTGTGACACAGCAAATGTGACACCCGAAGGCGCCATCCAAGCCTCTTGTTCATATCATAAGTATACATAAGGCAAAATAATAAATTCATAAGAAAGTAAGCAAGTAGAACATAGTCTCATACACGCAAACCCATACTTTCCCTTCATACTTTCCTTTCAAGGGGAATTACAACATCATAAGTCTAATTCATGCCTTTACATCATAGGTCTTGGCAGGGACTAGAACATAATACTAGCTCACCCTCAACATAGAATATAAAGTGAATCATAAAGTCTCTGATATCCCCAAAAATGACCGACTTTAAAGAAAATTAGAAAAATTGTTCAAAAATCGAGAATCAAAATAAACTTAAATAATTTAAGCAAAATTAATTCTCGAGATTCGAAAAGACACAGAGTCGCCACCTAATTTTAAGGATAATTAGGAAACCATTAAATATTTTAAAAGATCTAACAGAAAAATCTTTTAAA
>JAOTQR010077735.1:0-11907 GCA_025774065.1 Solanum ossicruentum | reverse complement strand
GCTCTAGTTCTCAGGAGTCCACAACTGCTTCTAGATTGAGAGACTTCCTGAGGATGAACCCACTTGTCTATACTGGATCTAAGGTTGAGGAGGATCTGCAGAATTTCATTGATGAGATGTGGAAGGTGTTGAAAACTATGCATGCGACTGAGACTGAAGGAGTTGAGCTTACTTCCTACCAATTCAAAGACGTGGCCAATGTTTGGTACAACTAGTGGAGGGAAAGTCGAGGTGAGGATGCTGAGCTTACTACCTGGGATGAGTTCGAGAGTGCCTTTCGCGATCACTTCTTTCCTCAAGAGTTGAGGGAGGCGAAGGTCGAGGAGTTTGTGAATTTGAAAAAAGAGGGGATGATAGTCAAAGAGTATAGCCTAAAATTCATCCAGCTGTCAATGTATGCACTAGAGGTGGTTCCAAATATGAGGGCGAAGATGATAAAATTTATATCTGGTTTGGGCAGACAAATAAAGAGAGAGTGTAAGGCGGCGTTGTTGATCCCGAGTGGACATTTCCAGGATGATGGTCTATGCCCAAAAGATTGAGGATGATAAGAAGAAAGACAAAGAGGAGCATCTAAGTAAGAAGGCCAGATCAACAGGACCTGATAAGTCATATTTCCAGAAGAGGTCTTCTATCTATGCACCATCTTCAGCTAGTGCACTAACTCCTAGCCATTAGAGGTCCCAAGGTCAGCCAAGCTTTAGGGCACAGGGTGCACAGTCTCAAGCAAGTGCGACCCTTAGATCTAAAAGGAAGCCACTTTGTGGGAAATGTGGTAGGATGCATCTAGGAGAGTGTAAGGGTGGAAGGAATGCTTGTTATAAGTGTGGTCAACTAGGTCACTTAAAGATGTAGTGTCCGATATGGGGTAATAAGGCCCAGACTTCTACCACAACACCACTAGCGAGGGGTAACCAGAGAGGTGCTACACCTCGAGCAGGCGAAGGAAAAAATCGATTGTATGCTACGGGGAACCGACAGGATCAGGAAGTTGCAACATATGTTGTGATGGGTATGCTTCGAGTCTTTACCTTTCCATGTTATGCCTTACTTGATCCGGGTGCAACTTGCTCTTTTGTGACGCCATATGTGGCGAGTAGATTTGAGATTCTTTCTAAGTGTTTGCTTGAGCCATTTTCTGTTTCTACTCTTGTTGTTGAGTTTATTAGAGATGAAAAGATCTATAGAGATTGTGTGGTGTCTATTAATCATAGGGATACTCTCGATTTGATTGAGTTGGAGATGGTTGATTTCAATGTGATCCTTGGTATGGATTGGTCTCACACCTGCTATGCCTCTGTTGATTACCAAATTCGGATTGTCAAATTCCAATTTTCGAGTGAGCCTATTATTGAGTGGAGGGGAGATTATGTTGCGCCAAAGAGTAAGTTTATTTCTTACCTAAAGGCCCGAAAATTGATATCTAAAGGATGCATCTATCACCCCGTACAATCAAGTCCGATGATGTTGAGCCCCCTTCCCTTAAGTCTGTTCTGATTATGAACGAGTTTCCTGATGTGTTTTTGAGGATCTGCATGGAGTCCCTCCTAATAGTGAAATTGACTTCGGGATTGATATTCTTCCTGACACCCAGCCTATCTCTATCCCAGAAAAAAGAATGGTCCATGCGGAGTTGATAGAGCAGCTGAGGGACTTGCTGGAGAAAAGATTCATAAGACCGAGTATCTCTCCATAGGGTGCTCCGGTCCTATTCGTGCAAAAGAAGGATGGTTCTTTGAGGATGTGCATTGATTATCGATAGTTGAATAAGGTGACTATTAAGAATAAGTATCCCTTTTCGAGGATTGATGACTTTTTTGACCAATTTCAGGGTGCTACTATTTTATCTAAGATAGACCTCCGATCAGGTTATCATCAGTTGAAAGTGAGAGACTGTGACATCCCGAAGATAACTTTCTGAACACGGTATGGTCACTTTGAGTTCTTAGTGATGTCTCTTGGGTTGACAAATGCACCCGTAAATTTTATGGATTTGATAAACAGAGTGTTCCGATAGTATCTCGACATGTTCTTGATTGTATTTTTTGATGACATTTTGGTGTACTCCAGAGATGAGGAGAAGCATGTCAATCACCTTAGGATCTCCAAGATAATGAGTTATATGCAATGTTTTCTAATTATGTATTTATGCTTAAATGTGTGGCCTTCTTAGGCCATGCGATTTCTGGAGATAGAATTCGAGTGGATACACAAAAGATTAAGACGGTCAAGAATTGGCCAAGGCCAACCTCACCAACCAAGATAAGAAGTTTCTTGGGTTTAGCTGGCTACTATATAAGATTTGTTGAGGGATTTTCTTCCATATCCGCACCTTTGACCAAATTGACTCAGAAGGAGATCAAGTTTCAATGGTTCGATGATTGTGAGAGGAATTTCCAAGAGCTAGAGACGAGGTTAACCACTGCAGCCGTGTTGTCCTTGCCTGATGGGATGAATGGATTTGTGATCTATTGTGATTCTTCGAAGGTAGGATTGGGGTGTGTGTTGATGCAGAAGGGAAAAGTTGTTGCCTATGCTTCGAGACAACTTAAGGTGCATGAGAAGATTTACCCCACTCATGATTTGGAGTTGGCAGTGGTAGTTTTTACTCTCAAATTATGGCGCCACTATTTATATGGTAAACATGTTGATGTATTCACCGACCACAAGAGCCTACAGTATGTTTTCATTCTGAAGAAGCTTAACTTGAGGCAGAGGAGATGATTTGAATTGCTCAAGGACTATGACATGAGCATCCTCTACCATCCAGGTAAAGTAACATAGTTACTGATGCTCTTAACAGATTATCCATGGGAAGTACTACCCATGTGAAGGAGGAAGAGAGAGTGTTAGCCAATGAGGTTCATAGACTAGCACGACTAGGAGTCCAACTAGATGAGTCAGGTGAAGAGGGAGTTCATGTACACAATGGGTCTGCATCATCCCTAGTAGTGGAGATGAAAGAGAAACAAGGTCGAGATCTAGTCCTGTTACAATTGAAGGACAATGTCCATAAGCAAAAGGTGCTAGCTTTCGCCAAAGAAGGAGATGGAGTGTTGTGGTATCAAGGCAGATTGTGTATTCCAAATGTTGACGGGGTTCGAGAGAGGATCATGGAAAAGGCTCATAGTTCAAGATATTCCATTCACACAGGGTCTACTAAGATGTACCATGGCTTGAGGGAAATCTACTGGTGTAGCGGAATGAAGAGAGACATTGCCAAGTTTGTTTCTAAGTATCCAAACTGTCAACAAGTTGAAGTTGAACACCAAAAATCATGTGGAGTAGCTCAAAACTTTGAGATTCCAAAATAAAAATAGGAGATGATCAATATGGACTTTATTACCGACTTACTGAGGTCTCGTAGACAGCTTGACTCTATATGGGTGATAGTTGATCGGATGACTAAGTCAGCTCACCTTTTAGGGGTCAAGACGACCGACACTGCACAAGACTATGCCCGGTTGTATATAAGGGAGATTGTTAGGTTTCATGGGGTCCCTTTGTCCATTATCTCATATAGAGAAGCTCAATTCACCGCCTAATTTTGGAAGTTATTTCAGAAGGGTTTGGGTACGAAGGTGCTTTTTAGCACAGTTTTCCCACCTTAGATGGATGGCCAGGCAGAACATTCTATTCAGACATTAAAAGATATGTTGAGAGCTTGTGTCATTGATTTTAAGGGTAATTAGGACTACCACTTTCCTTTGATATAGTTTTCCTACAATTATAGTTTTCACTCGAGCATTCAGATGGCCCCGAATGAGGCATTCTATGGGAGGAGGTGTAGGTCGCCGATTGGATAGTTTGAAGTAGGTGAAGCAGAGTTAATTGGGTTGGACCTGGTTCACCAAGCTATGGAAAAGAGTTGAGGACTGCACAGAGTAGACAGAAATCCTACACGGACATCAGGAGAAGAGACTTAGAGTTTGAGGTCAATGATTGGGTGTATTTGAAAGTGTCGCCCATGAAGGGTGAGATGAGGTTCGGAAAGAAAGGAAAGTTATGTCCGAGGTACATTGGCCCTTATCAGATCATAAAGAGAGTGGGCAATGTGACTTATGAATTAGAATTGTCCCCAGAGTTAGAGGTCATCCACTAGGTCTTCCAATATTTCTATGCTTAAGAAGTGTTTGAGAGATCCACAGTTGGTAATGCCTGTTGAGAGTATTGGAGTGAGAGCCAGTCTGAGTTATGAGGAGATCCCTGTCCAAATCCTTGATTGTCATGTTCAAAAATTAAGAAACAAAGAGATTGTATCCGTCAAAGTATTATGGAGGAACCAATTTGTAGAAGAAGTTACTTGGGAAGTGGATGAGGATATGAAGGACAAATATCCTCACTTATTCCATCCTACCAGTGATGACAGAGTTGATGGTAAGTATTCGCCTCTAAATTCTCGAATTTTCATTCCTTGAGTCTCTTTTCATTCTTTATATGATAGGCAATGAAGTTCTAGAGTCCGAGTGAAGATTGATATGATGCATTGACTGTTTGATTTCTTACTTGCTAAATATCTTGATTTGTTGTTTTCATGAGTGTAATGAGAATTGGTTGATTAATAGAGTCCATAGTGGAAATTCATTCCTTGTCCAAATTCTCTACCCTTCTCTTCATTCGAGGATGAATAATACCAAGGGGGAGATGATATAACATTTCTCTAAATCTTTCTATCTGATTGTAAATGAATGTGCAGATGAGGTTGAGGTAATGATGAGAAAAATCTGTAACAGAGAGTCTATGAGAGCCTCTACGACTCATAGTGGGCTCTACGACTTGTAGAGGGGCTTCTATACAAAATTCCAGTGTTTCAGAATTGAAGAAGCTCTCAGATACGAGGTCAGTTACGACTCATAGTGAGAATTATGATTCATAATGGATGGTTTCGTAGCAGGATCTAGTGTTGTATATTTCTAGACCCATACAGCTACAAGGGGTTTATTATGATTCATAGTGAGGACTACGACTCGTAAGAGGGGGTCTCATAGAGGTTTACAGTGGTTCAGGATTTTGAGACTTCCAGGCTATGAGGGGCAACTACGACTCGTAGTGAGGACTACGAGTCGTAGTCGGGGGTCTCGTAAACCCTGCCGATAGTTTTTCAGAGGGGTAATTTTATCAATTTCCATCTAATTTCCTTCAATCCATAGTCGTTTTGGACTCAATTTAAGTCCTAAAAATGACCCCTAAGCATACTTTCCCCCATTATTCACTTAGGATTTTTTTAGGAGGAGGAAGAGAGCAAGAGAAGAGAAAAAGGAGCAAGGTTCTTGGTTCTACCACAAAGTTTGATTATTCTTTAAATTCCTAGGTACGCAAGGCTTACCAAAGTGTGGATTTCTTTCTTTACATGCCCTTTTCCATTATCTTGGGTCAAGAATTAAGGACAGTTGAGATTCTTTGAGAAATTACTTCTATTTTAACACCATGTCTTTGTATTCATCATGAGGTCTTATTTTACATTATATTACATGAGATAATTCCTATGTCTTCATCATCATGAATGGGAGATGTATACATGTATTTTCATTCTTGATAGTATGAACCCTAATCTACATGTTTCTATAAAATTTTGTGCATAAATTGAGCATATTGAATTGAGTGAATTGATGCACACTGAGGTGAGTAATTTGAGTGTACATGAGCATGAAGAGCCGGTTGCATTGAGTCATATACGCTACCACACATAAACATCTTGCTTGCACTACATGATGAGTCAATTTAAGTGAGTCTAAATGACCGTTATTTGAGTCGAGTTGAGTTTGATGGATTGCATTGCATGAATTGTTAAGTTTGACTTGAGTTGACTATTTGCATTGATGAGATGAGATAATGAGTACTTGAGATAAGAAAATCCAAATGAGGTTAAGATTTGAGTTGATTGATTGAGAATTGAGGATTGAGTTGACTGGTGATGTTGAGCATATTTTAGTCTTGGGAGGAGTATTGAGCACCGAGTTAGGCGATTGAGAAGCACCCCAGAACTACGTAGCTAGTGTAGGACAACCATTTCAGTATAATACTGGCAACTCTTGTCCCACAAGTGGACACCCCTTACAGATCCAAGAGAGAGAGTTGATGCGTCCTTTTCCATGGCACGTTAAGGACGGATGAGGCAACGGTGCCATATTCATTGTCCATCATCTAATTATAGGTGGTGGGAGATATGTGGTTAAGAGAAACTCCCAAGCAACCTTGATTGAGCATGATATTTCAAAATGAGTCTATCTATCATATACATATTTTAAAGTATGATTTAATTCAAATGTGTATACATTGAGTTGAGCATGAGTTGTTGAGTTGAGATGAATAAGTTGAGTCGTACTTTCTTGAGCCATTTTACATACCAGTATATTCCATGTACTGACGTCCATTTTGGACCTGCATTGTTTTATGATGCAGATACAGCAGATAGAGGGCTTCAGCACGCGAATCGATGAGGTCTGGATCAGTACATCCCTCAAGTTTGGTGAGCCCTCCTAGTATCTTGGAGGAGCCCTTTTATCTTTCATTATTTTGAGTACTTTTCTTTCTTTGATTAAGGTTCCCATGGCCTGTCATGGCACATTTCTACATTGGTAAGTAGAGGCTTCGTAGACATTTGAGTGGAGGTTTTGGATAAGTCTCGGTATCTAAACTATTTTCATTGATACTATGATACAGTAGAGTTATTTCTATATGTATATATTCTTCTGCTGTTGAGTTTGATGTGACGATGAGGCCAAGTGGTTCTCTCGGAGACTAGCGATGGTCTCCGAGTGCTGGCCACGCCAAGGGTACCCTTTCGGGGCGTAACAAGTTCGAATCGGATAGTATCATTCTAATTCTATTATTATTTTTGTGTCTTATATTTCTCTTTTTTCAAATTTTTTTTTTATATTGTAGATAGTGTTCAAAATATTTATTAGAATTCAAATAAAAATATGTATAATTATTTTTTTCAATTTAAGGCCTCTCATTTAATTTTGGCCTTAGGCCACCGAGGAGTTTGAACCGCCCCTATATATATATATATATATATAAAGCTGGTAATTAACATGATTAGAACTGTACAAAAACAACACAAATAAAAGAGTGTTTTTGTGAACTTAAAGCTATTGTGAAGTGTAAATTCAATTGAAAGCTAAAGGACAATAACAATAACAAGTAAGATAGTGATATTAATATTTAATATTTATATAAAAATAAAGTAGTAAAATAATATGAATTTAAGGGATTATTAATTTACTCGATAACTCAATACTGAAAAAATAAAATCAACCCCATAATTTGATAATTATTTTTATAATCTATACCATATTAAAAGCGTGAAGGCCCTTAGAAATGTTGTTTGAACTTTTTGTCGTTCATTAAAATATTGTTTTATACAAAATTGTCTTTTCACTATTTTTCTTAATTTATTATTTAATCTTTTTTTATTTACTTTCAAGATTCACTTTTGGATTAGAATTTCCTTATATTTAGAATTCACACTTGATTTAGGACTATTCTATCTAAATAATTAACTAGAATTTAGACTATCAAATATTTGATTAATAAAAGTATGTAAATATAACAAATTAAAAAAAATCAATAAAATTATGTTGGAAACGTTAAAATACTCCTTTTATATTTAGGAATCTTTTGTTACATTAAATTTTAAGCATTTAATTATTTAACTTCTAATTATTCAACTCTAAATTATTAATTTATGTATTAAAAACTATTAAAATATTTATATTATAAGCAATTGAATTGATTTTCTCATCTTTGCCGTTTCACAATAAACTAAACTATTGCATCAAACTAATGGTATTTATTTAATTTTGGTTACATGAATATTGTACTTATTTAATGACAAACACTTTATATATAATTTTTAACTTGACGTGACACATACATGCAAAACACGTACATTAAGTTAGTACATTAAAAATCTGTTAACCCAACAAGTAACCAATAAACATAAATCAATAATTTTTCACGATTCGATTTATTGATCCATTCAATTTTTAGACGAGGGACTAAGAGGTAACATGGGTCCTTTAATTAATACACCAATTCTAAGTTTTCAATTCAGTAAATGGTCTTGAAGTTTTTAATTAGATTAAAGAAAAAATATAACAAAATGTATCAATTTATTTTTTAAATAATAAATTAAATGTAAGAGTCAAATAATGAAAACATAATGTACAAGTAATATTCTCTTAAAATAGAAGTATTAACAATAACTTAGTATATTGATGAATATAATTTTTGTCTTTAAAAATAATAATTTCTCTCTAATGCTACTTTATTCATGAATATGTGATCACTTTAAACAATGAACTACAGCTTTCTACTGCAAAAAAGGTAATCTTCCTAATTATAAATCTCACAAGTTTGCATTTTACAGATTTAAGAGAAATGCAAGGTTGTATGCAATTAAGATAGTGTATATAATTCTTACTTCTCCTTCCATTTTTACTTGCCTCTTATTAACTTGATATAGAGGTTAAGAATTAGTAAATGATAAGATAATTTAATAAATTATTTTTTAAATATAATATTTTGACAAATATAATAGAGAAATAACTACAATTAATAATAATAATAAATTAAGAATTAATATATATAATATTATCTTTTAATTTTATAAACTAGATAATTATTATTGAACATCCAAAAATAATATAATGAACGGCTAAAGATGGACAGAGAGAAAACTAAATTTATAACGAAAGATTCTCAGCATAGAAGTCAACTTATGAACTAAGTAGCTCATTAATTAACTGAACACTTGGTCCGTTCATTTTTATGTACATATATTATTAATTTGATACATTTTTTAAAAGCAGTAAATATAATAAGTAAATCCAATATTATATAAAATCAACAGAAATATAACAATTAATAATAGCTGTTCTGAATATTAAAAAGAAATGGAAGCAGAGAGTAGTTATTAGATTTTAGAAGTATCGAATTTAAATCGAGGGAATTAAGTAACATGGGTTTAACGTTATATATTACTAGCTGTCTCATGTGGCACATTTAGTATAGTATAGAAATGGAGCCAGAAGTATGAGTTAGGTTGAATTTAATAATTTTTTCTTAAATAGAAAATTTGCATGGAAAAGTTTAATGAATGTGCACGTGTTTTAAGTTTAAAACACAATTAGTAACACTTTGAAATGGTCATAATAAAATTGAAAAAAGTCATTTGATTAAAATTCTGACTTTTCGTTGAATAAGATAAAGCTCAACAAGATGGGGGTCTATTTTTGTTCAAACAATTTAAGTGAAAGAGTGAAGTGAAAAGGAGAAAACAGAGTGTGAGTGAAAATGGCCATAAAAACAGAAGTTGAAGAGAAATCAAGAAAGGGTGGTCTTAGAAGCATGCCTTTCATAATTGGTATTACTACTTCCTTTTTTTAATTATATTTTCTCTAAATTGTTAGCATGCATTAGAAATTTGTTTTTTTGGTTTCAGTGAATGAATCATTTGAGAAGGTGGCAAGTTATGGTATACAACCAAATATGATAATTTATTTGATGACATTTTATCATATCAGTGCTGCCACAGGGGCTACCATTCTTGGAATATGGAATGCACTTTCAAATGGTCTGGCCATTGTAGGGGCATTTCTTGCTGATTCTTATTTGGGTCGGTTCCGGGTCTCATTGTTACCTTCAATTGTTCTAGTTGTAGGTTTAAGTGTTCACATGAAAAATGGTCAGGCAGAAGCAAAACCAAGAATTTTCTCTAAGTTATGCATCAGTTGTTCTATCTAGTAATTGGTTTGAGTTTCATCTAACTCAGGAATTTCACTAAGGATGTTCAAGATATAATATATATGTTGTGCATTAGTTGTTCTATCTAGTAGTTGGTTTGAGTTTCACATAGCAATGGTACGAAGCTAGGAATCGGTACTCTAAATTTAATATATATGTACAGAAGATTATCTTGTAGTTGCATATATGGAATAATTTTTATGATAAGGGTATTAAGTTGACCACCTTCGTCGATTAGTACCTTCTCGGTGAAAGAGATGAATTCATGTCTTATAATTCAACAGGGAATGATTATTCTTTGGCTCACATCCATGATTCCACAACTCAAGTCTTTACCCTGCTCTCAGTTTCAACATGATGCAACACCAATTCAACTAGCTGTTCTTTTATCATCTTTTGGATTTATGTCCATTGGAGCTGATTTTGTTAGACCTTGTTCTATCATATTTGGTGTCGATCAACTAGAGAAAAAAGAGAAACCTGAGAACCAGAGGCTTATTGATAGTTATTTCAATTGCTACTATGCTACCACATGCGGTTACCATTATCATTTATATTCAAGATCGTTATGGTTGGAGAGTTGGCTTTGGGATCCCTGTTATCCTCATGTTTTTGTCTGTCTCAATGTTCCTAATGGGGTCTCCTTTTTATATCAAAGTGAATGCTAAAGAAAGCTTGTTCATAGGATTGCTTCAAGTTGTCATAGCAACTTTTAGGAAAAGAAATATCTGTCTTCCATTGACTGATTGTAATGACTACTATCATCAGCCACATGAATCAGAGACGTTGGAACCATCAAATGACTTCAGGTCAGTGTATGCCCTCCCATCTTTTCCTCAATGGCACTCTCAAATGTTAATTACAGAACTATAGATATTGCAGTTCGTTGGTATAAGATTTCATCGTATGTTATAGGTGCTTAAATAGAGCTTGCATGATTCAAAGAGATTCGAATCCTGATGGATCAACTTCAAATCCGTGGAGTCTCTCTAGTGTGGAACAAGTTGAATCATTAAAGGCTCTTCTTAGAGTACTTCCACTGTGGTCCATTGGTATTGTGGTCTTTGTGATGACGAGTCAATTCTCATTTTCCGTACTTCAAATAAAGACCGTGGATAGACATATCTTACCTTACTTTGAAGTACCAGTAGCATCATTTAGTGTGTTCATGATTATTGCTTTAACAATATGGATCATTTTCTATGACTGTGTTTTGGTCCCTTTGCTGTCAAAATATGCTGGACGGCCTAGAGGGCTAAGTCCTGTCACTCAAATGGGGATTGGCTTAACAGTCTCCTGTATTTCTATGGCATTCTCAGCAATAACAGAAAGCATAAGAGATGATAAAGGGCAACAGAGGAAAGGCATGAGGACAGCCCAAATGCTTTAGTGAACATGTATGCTATGTGGTTCGTGCCACAGTTTGCACTACTCGGAGTGGACGGCCCAAATGCTTTAGTGAACAGTTTCCTGAAGCTCACCATGAAGAAAGGTATTTTTGACGTCCAATTGATGAATTGGCCATGCCTTCGAAAGAGATAGACTGAGAACAGTAAGGATTGTAGCTGATTTCACCACCGGACTAAAAGTCTCACCACAATCAATGCCAACCTCTTGGCTTTTGTCATCACCTACAAGTCGGGCTTTATGCCTTTCAAAATCACCATTAGATTTAACTTTATGAGTAAAAATCCACATAGAACGAATCACATTCACATTCGGAGGACGGGGCACCAACTCCCACGTCTTATTTTTAATAAGAGCATCATATTCATCATCCATAGCCATTTTCCAATTTGAGTCACGTAGAGCCACGATCGGATTTCGAGATAAAGGAGACCTCTCAACCGATGTGTGCAAGGAATATGTTTTGTTTGGCTTAAAATTCCATGTTGGCTACGGGTCACCACTCTAGACTGTTGGAGAGATGTATTTTGTAGAGTTGAAGCAGTTTGTAGGTTTTGTGATTGTGGTGGATGGACTGTAATAGGTGGACTCGGAATTAGGCTAATAGGGGTAGGACTTGGAGATGGGCTGACAAGGGAAGAAGGAGGAGATGGGCTGACAGGAGAAGGACCTAATGCAGACTGGAGATGGTGTATCATATATGGCGACAAGCCATCATCTAAGAAATCATAAGTGTGAGTTGTTGGAGTA